>KZ107414.1:0-44567 GCA_000504365.2 Pseudocercospora pini-densiflorae CBS 125139 | reverse complement strand
CTACGCTTAATTCTTACGTACTAATAATACTACTTTTAGAAGCGATATCTATATTAAAATAGAGCTACGACATTATACTATCTATTAGGAAAACAATGGAATTATTTAGTATAGTATATGGGAAGAGGTAGTTGAAACAGTATGTAAACCTGCACACTAAGCTAACTAGCTGCCCCGCGGCTCAAAAGCTCGGGGTTTTTGAAATTGAGAATATGCTACAGCTTCCCGACACAATGGAATGCGCACTATGGCGGCTGACAATAGCTGCGGAGAGGACTAGCGCAAGTGGACGCGTGGTCAAGCAAGCAGTCGCACTTAATTCGAGCTCAGTAATGAAGCTCAGGCACGATCAATGTCGCTGTGAATGGAAGAGAGGAGAATCATAGCGAGCACGATTGTGTAGGTAGCTGCATGTGCAGCCCGTGGAAGCTTGGCTGACGAGGAGGCTCCAGCTGACGTAGAGGCTCCCAGTGTCGGAGCCAAAATGTCAGCTTGGCTTGGCAAGCAGAGCCTCCGTGTCATCTAAGCACAGAGAAGAATACCAGACCGTCGACTGAAAATCCACGCGGTGTATTCGAAGCTAATGTATGTAAACCATATCACTTCGGAAGTCGAGAGCGGGGACTATCATTATGTGAAGATAGGATCAACTTGATACGCACAACTACGTGGCTACGTCGCAGCAGGCTGGCTGACAATCTGGCTCCCGCTGACACAGAGGCTCCCATACTTGGAGCCTCAGTGTCAGCAAGGCTTGGCGCCGGGAGCCTTCTTGTCAGCCAAGTCACCGAGAAAGAGCCCGAATGTCAGCCAAGAATCTCGCGCGGGGTGAACTTCGCTTCCGAGAAGCCGAACAACATGAAGAAGCGTTTAGGAACTCCTTCCACGCGAAATACACCACCATCACATCGCCTTGTCTACTGATTCGCACCAACATTGTCACTCAAGACACAATTCTCGCTCTCAGTCGGCACCTCTACGCGTCTCAGCGCTATTATACTTACCGCTGTTGCCTCCCTCGTCGCGCCAACACATGAGGTTCGTTCCACCGTCATCTCCCAACAGGCCGCTCTGCGATTTCGACAAGCAATCACGTTGTACTTCTTTTGCTCCAGATCAGTAGGGACCGAGTCCAAGAGATGCACGAATAAGTCATGTGCCGGGCACAGGTGGGGCGTCCAGCTCTCATGATGTTCATGGTCTTGCATAAAACCCATCTCCGACCATGATGTCTGGAGATGGAGGGAATTAACATCGTTGATCATGATCATGGTCAATCATGACCATGATGACGACGGCCATCCCTCGTCAAACGGGCTCTTCAGCTAGCCACGTAAGTGTACGATTTCTCTTTTGCTCCCACTGTCACGACAGCCCAAGCACCCTTCCCACTTGCCCACCACCACTGCTGCCACCCCCGTCCTCCTCCAACATGAGCGACAACGACGAGTTCTTCATGTTCGAGAACCTCGACTCCGAGAGCCTTCTCAACAACGCACGCATCACCTGGTCCAAAGACAGCATTCGCATCATCCGTGCTTTCTGCGCCAAGCACCAGATCTCAGACCGCAACCGTCCAACTTCAGGTCTGCTCCTCGAACTTCTCGCTGAGCTCGGTGTCCTCAAGGGTCTCATTAAAGCCGACCGGGACTGCTTTCTCAACGCCACCACCAAGTTGCTCACTTGCATTCGCACCAACGTCTCTCTCCACAAGAACATGGATGCTCTTTCCGAGCAGCCATTGAAGAATGGCTCGTATCGTTGTGTATGGTACGCTTTCAGTAAGAATTGGTTCGCTCCAGGCGGCTGGGATGGTGACATTTCTCCTCCCGCGCCAGAGGAAGCTGCGGAGAATTGGATCGAGCGTCCGGTCGTTCCGCAGCGTCAAGCTGGAGTAGGCTATGCAAAGATTGGCCAGCAGGCTTGGATCGAGGCACAGGAGAAGGGCGAAAAAGCAGGAGCACCAACAACCCCAGCAGCACAGAAGCAGGTTGTCAACGCCGCCGCTCCGAGTTCCGCTTCTGTCAACCAGAACCTAATGGATCCTCAAGCCATGATGAACCAAGCCATGAACCAAGCCTTGATCAAGGCCATGTTCGATGAAATGGCTCGTCTCAAAGCCGAGCAGTTCGCCAGCAGCACCAGCAAGGCTCTGGCATCACCATCCCCATCCCCATTCACGAACCCACCTCTCACTCCAGTTCGCCCATCTGACGATGAAGCCGGCGAAGAGCAGGCCCAAGTCACCACTGCCGACTTTTCTACTGATGATGACGAGATTCAAGAAGTGGAGAAGATTGTCGACGAGCGAGACGAAGGTGGCAAGGTGGAGTATCGCATTCGCTGGAAGGGCTTTGAAGAGTCGCACGATACCTGGGAGAGCCTTGAAGACTTTGAGAACATGGATGAGGCTCTGGAAGAGTGGGAGCAGGAGAAGCACAGGCGCAGCAAGAAGCAAATCAAGCCAGCCAAGGCTGCCAGCAAAGCCGCTGGGGACATCACCACTCAGGAACGTTTCATGAAGTGGGCTATGCAGGCATTCATGGCGCAGAAGAAAGCTCAGCTTGAAGCTGCTAAGAACGACAGCACACCACCATCGACTCCCCAGAAGAAGACCAAGGACAGCTCCGACGGCGTTGCCACTGGATCGGAGCAGCAGACACCAAGAAAGAAGGTCGCCGAGGCGCACAATGCTGCTGCTGATGTCTTCACTCCCAAGAAGAACAACACCAAGGCTACTCCAGACACGACTCCAGCTCCGACTACACCAAAAGCTCCAGATCGTCGCAGAGTCCGCGAACGCCAAGTTCAAGAGACGGGTGTCACTGCTCCTGCTCCTGCTCCCAGAACTCCAGAGCTTCGTAGCGGCCGTGTAGGCCAAGCTCCCAAGACAGATGCCACTGCTTCTGGCTCTACTCGCAAGGCGGCAGATTCTCGCAAGGCACTCGGTGTTCAGGCCGAGCACAAAGCATTGCAGTTGGTGAAGCGCAACAAGGGCAAAGCCGTGGAGACTGAGGTCCCGCCGGTTCAGGCTGGAGCCAAAGTCAATGATGACAACTTCGAGGATGAGTGGTGGCCAGAAGATATGTAGCTGATGCTTGGAATTGGATATGAAGCTTGGAAAAGGAAAAAAAATAACATGACGACACATTGACCATTTGATGACAGCGATACGAGGGAGAGACACCATGATGCATACACACAAGGCTGGAACTTGTCACAACAATTAGCTTGAGGCTCACAGGAGTCTCGTAGCATACTGACCATGAATCAAATCTTGAACAGAAGCCCGCGATTCCTCGTCCTCATCGTTTCCAAGAAGACTTTCCTCCATATCACCTTTGACCGCCCTCAACGAATTCTCATCACATCGACCGAGACATGAGGGAGCAGACGGCGTGCAGCTTACTCCTGACGCTGCTCCAGGTTGCAGCGCAGGTGACAGCCATGATGCCAACATGGCGTTGCCGTGCATGCTAGCAGCAGTCTACTTTGTCCTGAACACTCGTCACTGCAAGGCATCAAGAGCATCAATAGGGCCTTGTATCAAAGTCACTAGCATCGGTTCTTCTCTCACACTCCACCTCTCGTGCACACCAGAGCCTTGAGACTTCCACTGACAAGTACTACAGGATCGCGAACACATTCATTCGAAATCCAGACATGTCGATCAGCATTGCAGATGAGTCTTGATGCGAGTCACTCTCAAGTATGTCTGGCTCTTGGCTCCACTTCCCGCGCTCCTGCTCCCATGGGCCTCTTCTCGAGGTGAACGGGAGTGAGAGTGGGAAGAAGGCTGAAATGTAGCGGCGCAAGACCGGAAGCAGAGTGTGATGAGAAAAGCTGTCCAAGCCAGCCCGGCAATGTGGTCCGCAACTTTTGGGTGACTGGAGAAACATCGATCTGTGATCCTGGGATCCCTGACTGGTGAGTTCTCTGACACAAGTACAGCTCAATACCACAAGCAAAGTCTGGCTGTCTGCTTTTTGGGCATGCCGATCTTACTACTCGCCACGTCCTCGGGTCGCTCGCGACACCAGCATTCAGAGAACGCTTTCCTTCTCTGAACCCGGCGAGAGTGTCGGCCGACATTTGTTCTCGCCTCAGCGTGCTGTGAATCGCTCGGTCGAGGCTGAAGGAATGGGCATGAGCTGGAGAATCTGGTTCTAGAGAAGGACTTGGGTTCGGGCAAACAACTTTCTCGGCTTTTTACTGAGCACCGGTTGTTTTTCACATTTTCATCAAGCGGTCAGCCAAACCATGGACAGGAACGAGATTGCTGTGCAGAGCACAATGCGAGCAAGCTGCCACAACAACATCCCTTGGAGCTTTCAACGTGCACACTGGATCAGGCCGCGATGCGACTGTGCTTGGATGGAAATGCGAATCATCTCTGATCACAAGGCCCGTCTCCACAAAACATCCTCAATCGTGTTCTGGCCTGACTACTTGCAAGACCCAAATGCGTGCCACAAATGGTGTTGACGACTGAGCTGAACTCGCCTTCACAAAATGGGCTGCCAAGCTTGAATCCTTCCAAGCACAAGCAAAGGCGTTCTTCCAGAATGCAATCGCCGAAGCTCCGTTGAAGCATTGGTCGCTCGCAGAACAGCCGACCTTTGGGAACATTAGCCTGGTCAATGACCGAACGTATCGGCTTCCAAAGGACGTGTCGGGGAATTCCATTTGCATCAATTTGCGTGCAGGGAATCACGTTTTGGCTCCTTGGAACCCACAGGAAGATCATCAAAGCAGGATGGAGCAAGCAATTGTCTTGGAGCCGCAGCGAGCCTCATGGGCTTCCTGCTCTCCAATATTTATCTGTCCTTGCTGCTTGGAAATGCACATTGATGGTTGTCTGCTGTGCCGACTTGGCTTTCTCAGCGATGATGGGGTCATCAGTGGTGTTCATTTCTTCGCCATGGTCTCAGATGTCGCCTGGAAACATCAAAGATCAAGTCGAAAGTGGCCAATGTGAGTACTGCAGGACTGTCGCGCCTTCAATTATGATCGATTTTCGTTCGCTTGGGGATTCCTATGCTCCATAATGCAGGAACCAAGCAAGCCCATCAAGATCACAAGCTCCACTGCACTCTCATACCGCTCTCGTTCTCTGAGATGTCGTCGTTCCTTCGGACACTCAACCACAACTGGTCCATTTCGCGGCAAAAGTATACATGCTTGAGGATTGTCAGGATTTTTGAAAAGTCCTGAAAGCACAGGTGATGTCCTCAAAGGCGATTCGAGCGATGCGGATGTCGAGTATGACGTTGACATCGATACTGATGCTTTTGCTGAGAGCCCACCATCCACATTATGCGCTGAGAAGCGTTTCCAGATCTCGGCCACGTCATCGAAGAATCGATCAAGCTCTTCATTGACAGAGACCGACAGCTAACGGAGTACTTGCATGGGATTCGATCCTAGACCTGCAATACATGGAAGCACGCATGTTGTTCTCCAAATGGCCGCAGTCATCACCTGTCTCCAATCAGTCATCTAAGCAAGGCTGAGTGACTTTCATCTTCGCTCTCATCTCCATCGACTCTTGTGATACTCAAATGGCAAGTCAGAAGAGGAGCTCTTGCTGCCAGACCTGCCCTGAGAGCCACCAGGGAGGCTGAGAGACAGACTGCTTCTGAGAAGAGCCCGATGGTCCATCAGAGCTGCCAACCCACTTGGGGTCCTGGAGAGTGGCACGAAGGGCTGTTAATTGGGAGTAGCTGATGGCCGTGTGCTGCGAGATGCGAGTCGAAGGACGCGAGTACTGGCAGACGCGCTCGTACAGCAGAGTGTGGAGCTCGTCGTTGATTACTGCCTACAAATTTGCCGCGCACAGAGCGATACAAGCACGCTGCCTGTATTCTACCTGCCTGTATCCTACCTGAGGCGACTTATCAAGACAATAAGACTCGGCAAAACCTCCTTTTGATTGCCGATTTACAATGTCAGTCTTTGGGTGGGTGCTTGGCTGGGCTTTGCAAGCTGACAGTCTCTGGCATACTTTAAGCCTACTCCCACCCCTAAGCCTCCTTGATGACTGTTCACGAGGTCAAGAAGGTCGAACATCTCACGGTGCACCTCAGCATAACTCTTGCGTTTTGAACGATGGTAATTTGGACTACCCCACGCTCTACCATTCCCGATGAGATCACATCCAAAGTCCTGACCTGAGTTTTTGAGAATTTGAAGGCCTCCAAAACAAATAATGAGTTTCTCCAAAACAACATCCAGGTTCCTCCTTCATCCTAGACAACCTCTGGGATTTCTCCAAAACGACTTCTAGGATTCCTCCAAAACAACTTCTGAGATCCATTCTCAAAAAGTTTCTGGGATCAATTCTCCCAAACGGCTCCCGGGATCTGTCTAAAACGACTTTCGGGATGCATTCTCGAGAAAAGGCTCATGAGATTTCCCCAAAACAACTCCTGAAGTTCCTCCAAAGTGACTTCTGAGGTTCTTACAGAAATGGGCTTCGTCCTGTCTAGCAGGACTCCCAATGTAGACTCCACATCCACATAGTCAAAGGACTTCGAAGACTCACAAAAGCAGCCAGTAATCTCTTTCACAGAACGTTGAAAAAGAGCGGCGCGACTGCCAGCAATTGTCCGAAAGGTCTTTCCCGACTTTGCTCAAAGCATGTCAATTAGCGTGACATGAATCGGGAGATTCGAAGCAGGAGCGAACATCTTTGCTGGAACTGGCATTCAAAAACGATCCAGCATTGTTTCAAGACAAAGTAATATGATCAAGCACATTTGAACAGTAGACGAGCGTGGAAAATACTGTCAGCTAGATTAGCGATGTGCTGTTCTGACTGACATCGCACATTGTCTGCTTGTGATGATTCTGGTTCCGTGATCATGTCATTCGTGAGAACAGGTCCGCAGATTGCTATGATAATCATTTACAAGCAAAAGATACGCAGATTGATAACGAGAAAGGTATTCGTCGTTCAAGCGGGATGTGAGCTCGAGTAGCAAGGTGATCAATCTGATCAAAGGATACAGTTGAGGTCTGAGGTAATGGATGAGATGGACGTGGAAAGATAGCCATTGTCCGGCCATCGACGAGTGGAAGAGAGCACGCAGAGGCACTTGACTATCATGCGAATTCTGCTGGTGAAAGCAAGGATGTGTAAGACGACCGGTCATGACATTGCAGCGGATCGCTGGCAGTTTGTCTCCAAGAAGGGGAGCCTACTGACGATATGGCTCCAAAAAGGGTAGCCTACTGACGATATGGCTCCAAGAAAGGGAGCCAGCTGACGATATGGCTCCATATTGCGGAGTCAGCTTGTCAGGCAACGCCTGGACAAGACAACCGACCATTGCATTGCAGCGGATAGCTGACAGTCTGGCTCCAAGAAGAGAAGCCTGCTGACGATATGGCTCCATAAAGCGGAGCCAGCCTGGCAAGCAACACTTGGGCATCTCGATCGACGTTGCCTATTGCTTCCACGTCAACTGGATGATGTTCTTGATCATTGGAAATAGGATCAGACTTTGGAACGAAGGACCGGAGAACGTGAAGGCTCATTCAAGTGAAAAGCAGAGACGAATGTGAGTGTACAAAAGCCATGACGTGGGCTATTGGTCTATGAAGGTCGCTGATCGTCTTCACAAATCATAGCTTACGAGTTCTGTTATGGTTCGAAGCCGGACTTACTTCATGTATCTTCTCACGCAATGGTAGCACGAGAACTCTGATCGCATAGGGTGAACAGCATCGTTACTCTTCACTGATCGTTTCTTCCATTCATTGCAACTGATATCACGATCTCGAGGCATAGGCATGACATATCCTGCAGCAACTTCAGCACCGGGGTCTTGGGGCATTTTGTGACTTTGAGCTGCCAACTGATTGTAGGCAGCTGCATAACGATTTGACGCGGCTCTCGATGTCTTTAATCAGCGCAGACCATCATGACTGAATGTGCGGCAAGCGAGTTCGAAGCGAATGAGGTCAGGCCTGCATCCATGGGCGATGGAAAGGATCGCAAGTCTATCCGTGCGAACACCAAGGCTGCGACTGAAGCTGCTATGAGTATAAGAACGTCGTAAGCAGGAGTCAAGATATGGAAGCAACGAAAGAGTCCTGGTCACTACAACAACGAACCATGGCCAGCAAGACGAGCTCACAGCTGAACATAAGTCCTGTTATTCTAGCCCTGAGAACCCATTCATGCAGCAAGGAATCTAAAAAGCCGACAAAACCATCAAACACATGGGCACAGCTAGGCTGTCACAAGTTTGTCTGGGGGTATAGATCACTCCATTGTCAGTTTCACAAAGCTGCTTCTATCAAACTTGAAAAGTTCTAGCTGGCTTGAGAATCTGTCAAATCAAGCGTGAATGCTTCAGGACGGCAGGAAGGCATTCTGCTACTAGGATCGTCGGCGTCGAGTAGCATGTCTCATTTGCAATACAAGATCGTTCATCTCTCAAGATGATGTGGACCTCGATGAAGTGAGTTTTCGTCCGTGTCTGGTGAGATTGTCGTCTCATGGAGGTGAACTTCCAATTGCCTTCATCGTGAGGTGGCCGAGGCCGATGTCTGTTTCTTGCGATGTACATCTTGTGGCAGCTGGACAGTATGCTTGTGGGTGTCATCGGTGGTTCGTGTGTCTATTAATCTTCCTCCTTCGCCTCCTGCTCCTCCTCGATGCGCATGTCCTTGGATATAGAGTGTGTCGCGAAGTAGCTATCGAACAAGTCTATTCGTCTTCCTTCTCCGCCATCTGCTCCTCCTCGATGCGCATCTTCTTGGATGTAGAGAGAGCGTTGAAGCAGCGAGCAAATGTGTCTAGTCGTCTTCCTTCTCCGCCTTCTTCTCCTCCTCGATGCGCATCTTCTTGGATGTAGAGAGAGCGTCGAAGCAGCGAGCGAATATGTCTAGTCGCCTTCCTTCTTCGCCTTCTGCTCCTCCTCGGTGCGCATCTTCTTGAATATGGGGAGCTTGTCGAAGCAGCAAGCGAACGTGTCTATTCGTCTTCCTTCTTCGCCTTCTGCTCCTCCTCGGTGCGCATCCTCTTGCATCTGGAGAGCGTGTCGAATCAGCGAGGAAATGTGTCGATTTCTTTCTTGCTTCGCCTTCTGCTCCGCATCATCTTCCAATATGAAGAGCGTGTCGAAGCAGCGAGCAATTGAGCGGGAATTCTACTCCTCCTGCTTCAAACGGTTGAGCTTAGCCTCATCCTGCTTCGCGAGCTCCTCCTCCTCCTCCTCGATGCGCATCTTCTTGATGATGGAGAGCGTATTCAAGCAGCGAGCGATGCACTCCTTCTTGGTTCTCATAGCGGCATCAATCTTGGCGTTCATCTCGATGCGCTTGGCCACAGGAGTCTCCTTCCCATGTCAGACAACCGGCATCTCCTGGAGCACATATTATCCTCCTCAAGTCCATCCCACTTCATTGCAGCCTCAGCCAGATTCTGCTTCGTCACAGCCCCGAAGTCTCCCAAGCGCTTGGCATATGCTGCGTCCGCGAAGGGAAGCAAAAGAAACGGCGTTGGCATGGCGGTCGGCTTTGGCGTCATGATCTGCTTGCAAGCGGCAGCGACATGCTCAAGCTTTGGCTCAGTCTTGGTCGAAGCTTTGAGCTCAGTCGTGCATTGGACCTTGGGTGCGAATCTTGGGTGGCCAGTTGGAGACTGGATGCGATTGTCTTCCATCCTGGCAGTGCTACACTGTTGAGTCGTGAAAGGAAGATGTTGTGGCGAGAATATGTCCAGAAGCTAACACGGTTAGCTAATAACGGGGTAATGCGTTGAATATCATGTACGGCGCTCAAATGATTGCAGGATGTGAGCTGATCGCGAGAGAAATGAGTAGGAGTTGATCTTTCCTCGTGCCCATCATCCTCATCCCGGTCATCCTCATCCCGGTCATCCTCATCCCGGTCATCCTCATCATCGTCCTCCTCGTCTTCGTCTTCGAAGTCGTCCTCGTCAAAGTCGTCCTCGGGAAAGTCGTCTTCGAAGTCATCCACGTCAAAGTCGTCAAGGCCCTGCTCGAACTGAAGAGCCTCGCCGGTGAAACGATTAATGGCACGTGGCATAAGCTTCTCCTTGATGTCCTCACCAAGCTGGTAGTCGAGCTCGATCTTGGCTTCGAATTTTGAAAGAAGGGTTGGGGGCGATGAGGAAGCTTGAAAATACAATCACAAGAAGGTGCTTGAAAGTATCCAAGCCTTTGTCGGTGTTGCTCTTCCGAAAGAATCTCCGAGGCTCACTGAAGTCGCAGAGCTTGTGCACGATGTCCGCGTACACTCCAGGATAGCAGCAGTCCAGCATGATACTGGACAGCAAGAGATCTCAATGTCATCCTCGGATAACTGCATGCGATTCAAGTGCCGTTGCATTGAGATCTCCAGTCAGGTCCGATCGATTTATCCCTCGATGCGATCGATCGCTCCCATGTAGGCTATGGGAGGACCATGGTAAAGGAGCCGTGCAGATATGCTGCGGAGCACTCGTTGCTGTCTATGGCCATGGCAAGGGGACAGGACGATTGATGCTGGGGGTGTAGAGGTCGTGTGTTGGGGACAATGCCGATCCTTTTGACTGTTGTCGACCACCGGCCGAGATGCTCGACATATCTGGAGCTGCGGGTCTGCGACAGGGACACATCCGTGCTTGGATGACGAGATCATCAAATCGTCAAGGAGATCTCGATGCCATAGTGTGCATCCCAAGTGCGAAGCTGGGCTGATTCCGGGTTGCTGATGCGTGTTAATGCATGAGTCCAGGAACTGGATAGAAGCTTTCATGAACATGCTGAAGCATGGGCTGTTCATTGAATTTGCACATCCTTGGAAGCCACACAGTCGGATCAATGGGTAGTACGTGTCCCGGCTGAAAGATCAGGCATCCTCAGGCTCCATGTAGGGTGAGCCTGCGGTCGACAATGTCCACTCCGTGGTGATGCCATTCGGGATTTTTGCTGCACAGGCTTGAGCATCGGGCTGGAGTGAGCATTAGTAGGCCTTCACACCGAAAATTTAATCGAGAAACTCACTGGAAAAATTCCTCCGTAGCTGAGATGTAGATGAATAAGAGTCTCTCTAGTCATCATATATCTTGGCTATTGCGCGGGTCGTCTCTTATGAAAAGTCCAGCTTTACTCCAATGCAATCGATGCGCCAGGAGTTGAAGAATCCAGACGACCGCCCTTTGCAACAACGCTGGGCAGAGCGTCCGTGATATCCTGACAGCTTCAACATGAACGTGAGCTTCGACACTGGAAGCAGGTTCAAGGTCTATGCTGCATTGGCTGGCAGAATTATGTTTCGTGAGCTCCTTAGAGCTGTGGTTCCAGGAGCTTGCATTGGCGACTCCAGAATCGCCTGTTTCTTCTCGTCAGTGGGCTTTCTGACGTCCTGTGCAGCCACGTCGAATGCGTCACCACGTCCAATTTCTTCATTTCTCTTCTTCGCCCCCTTTCTCTTTCTTTTTGTGATTAGAACGATGCAGGTAAGTCGAAATGGTAAGCATCATCGAAGCCTGTCATTCGTACTAGGCGGTTCGAGCCTTGTATGACTCTCAGAGTAAGTGACCGTCCGATGATGCTGCTGCCTCGAAGGAGAATATCTTGGTTCTTGCCACTTATGTGATCCCATGGGATCTGGTTGTGGATCAAGCCTGTTGCGTGAGAGGACTTGGCTGCAGTAAACGAATGAAGAAATCGGTATCATTGTCCGCCAATTTGATTCACACTCGTTAGTGCTGTGCCGTTAGTCGATGATCAATAAGCTCTGTACGAGCTGAGCAACGGCGAGTCTCAGTGCTGCATCATCTTGCATCGTGGGATGGGGGTGTTTCGGTGCTTGCAAGAAGTCGATGGGATGGTGTCCATGACAAAATTTGCATCGAGAAGGAATATGCGGACGCTTGGAACAGGATGCAGATCGATGCCGGACGAGGAGCATAAGGTCGCACAATCATGACCGGGCATGTAGAAGGACTTGTACTGGGCTAGCCAGAATCTGCCAGACTGCTGATTAATGAAAGCTGCCGAAGAGATGAGCCGTTCACGATGAGATCAGCAACATTTCTGCTTGAAAAAGTCTGTGAAGTTTGGACGACTCTCAAGCCATGGTAAACTGTCGGCCTTTGAGAATCGCTCGTAGAGGATGGTGACCCACACTTGCCCTCGCCGGAAGACTCTCGATCGTGGATACTACTCCGATGAGGGAGACGTGCAGCACACTTGACATCGGCCTGACCCTCCTTGCTAGCAGCCATTGCAGCTTCGTCGCTCGCCCCATTTGTGGCCTGATGAGTTGAATTCATTCCCAGTGGGTGTTCGCGTTCTTGTGCAGCTATAAGAATGTCCTCCGACAGATCATTCTCAATGTTGTCCGGCACAAATAGATTTGCTTTGGCGAACACTTTCGGCTTCACGCGCGAGCCCTTCACAGTCCTGATGATCATCTTGCCCGACCGAAGTGCTTTGACCTCCGGAGCAGGCTGTTTGATGTTCTTGCCCGGTAGCACGACGCCAGCCTTGCCATTGACGCGGAGGACGACGTTCGTAGTTGAGTCGATGCCTGATTCGCGCGCCCTCGTGATCGCAGCTACGACATGGTGTGGTGGCTTCTGGAGCTCATTTTGACGTTGTGGATGGAGCTCCATATCGAGGTAGATTGGCACATAGGCATGGACGATGGACGACTCGCAGTTGATCAATGAACGAGGCTTGCCGAACCCTATCCATCCAAGTGGACGATGGAGTACAGTTTGCAAGGACATGCAACGAGGGCTGAAGATTGCGCGCTCGAGCTTGCCTTCGGTCACGAGGATAGCCTTAGCGTGTCACCTTTTGACAGGTCTGGCCAGGTCTATCGACGCAGCCGGAAGCTCAACAGCTGGCCACTATATCGTTTTGAAGGCAAGATGGCGTTGGTCAAGGCATTGAGATCTCCCAGATGCAAGTTCGAGCTTCAGTCGTATGAAAGAACGTCAACAGAGACGGCCATGTCGTTAAGTCGTGTTGCCTGATTCCATCGTCATCCTTGTCGTTTCCGCTGCACCTCAGGCACTCGTGATCGACGTGCGACCAAAATTGGGATCGCCATGAGTCCGGCTGCCAAGGCTAATCGAGTCGATGTCCACGGTTCGCACTCTGCTCAGGCTGAAGTGGACGTCGCTGTCCATGTACGAACGGATGAATCGCCAAGCCGTCGCGGTGCGAGAAGACTGAGCTTGAACGGACCTTTACTGAGGTCTCTGTGGGCCGTGTAACAATCTTCCGGGTCATTTCGGGCATGGATGACCTGACAGGCCACCTAAATCTTCCGAGGATGCGCTGAATCTGCGCGAGTTCCAACATCGGTCAATGTCACAGGAGATTGCACAAGGCATAGGACTTGCGGTCACATGCAATACCATCCAGCAGTTACACTGGTAGCACGAGACATCGTGCGTCTGCACAAGCAGTGAATGCAGACATTGGGCGCGAGGAGTTCATCCGCAATGGCCTGGAAGCTCTTTCCTGCCGAGGTAATTCGCAGCGCCACCTTCGTTGATTGCTGGGTGCTGTATCGTGTTGGCAGCTCTCGCCGATCGCATCAGTACGTTCTTGGGCAGTGCTTAGGAGGCATGCATGGCGTGCTTCGCCCAGAATGGCTACTCGGGCCGTGACGAAAGGTAGGTGACCATCCCTAAGAATCCAGCAGCCGGTAAAAGGGTAGCGCAGATCCAGACTGTTGGCGAGGCAGAGTCTCGTGTGGCTTGCCTTGTGAGCGATCCGGAGGTGTCATCGTGGAAGTTGAAGGATGCCAATGGAGACGCGATGCGCGAAATCAGGTCTAGTAATGTTGTCTGTGGGTATCAATTAAAACAAAAGCACGCCATGAAGTCATCATACCGCCACTGCATCTTGCTCTTCCGCGCCATGTGTTTCCACAGCCTTGTCATTCCTCTTTTGATCCTTGTCCTCAGCAGCGTCTGGCACTTCCAAGCTTTCGACTGGTTCCATCTCCGTCTTGACATCATCACCGCTCTGCAGACCTGCTACGGTCCCAGTCTCGTCCTTACCAACAGCCGTAGGATCAGGCACATCTGCATCGTGCGCGTGGCTCAGAGCTTCGACACTCTTGTCTTCCGCTTGGCGTTCGTCTTTGGCGTTGCCATGCTCAGGCTCAAGCTGATCACCGGGGTCTTCTTTCCGTTCTTCTTGCTCTCTGCACTCAACCTCATGCCTTGAATGGCTTTCATCCGGTGCGTCGCAGGCCTCTGGGCTGAGCTGATCGCCAGCATCCCTATTCCGCTTCTCTCGCAATTGACGATCATTCTCGTCGATCTCCTGCCAAAACTCGTCCTCTTTCCGCTGCTGATCTCTCCACCATTCTTCCCTTATGTATGGCGGCGTCAGATTGCCCGGATACATGAGCGCAACTTCCTCCCCATACTTTGCGACTCGCCAGCTATGCTCCAGTCCTAGCTCCCTGTGGCGCTTGACTTGCTGCAGACGGGCGATAAGAAGTTCAGGATCGGCGAGTTGCGTCCCATTCTGACTGTTGAACTGCGTGGGCCATGCTGCGGAGAATGTGCTTTCTGAATGGGCGTCCGTTGCTCTAGCGCTTTGCGGTGTGGGCGGTGAGGGGAAGGAGAGTGGTGGCGAAAGATGTTGAGGAGGGTGATTTGCATTCTGCTTGTCAGCTAAGGGTGCACGATCAGGCTCGTTGTCGCCGTTGTAGGCGTCCGCTGCTTCGGCGCTGGAACATGCTGCGGGCGGAGACTCTGAGCGCGGCGGCGAAAGGTGTCGGGAAGGTTCGTATCTGCGGCGCTTCTCGGTCGCAAGGCCATGGCAAGCCTCGCCGTCATCGTCGCATGCGTATTTGCGCTTGTTCATGGCGAATGTTGGATGTTGGATGTAGTTGTAGGCTGTGAAGAGTTGCTGCACATGTGATGCTGCGCGTGCGAGGGTGGTTGCCTGCTTGGACTCGGCAAGCACGGAGCGACCCGCTGCTGCCCGAAGCTTAGCTGAAAGTCAAAGCTGCATCGGCAAACCTCACCTTTTGTTGTCGCTGCACAGACTGTCCCTATCCTCAGATTCTAGCACCCTTCCGCCATGGTCGAATCGTCATGCGACTATGGATCCGACTTCGTGTCCATTCCTCGTCCAGGATGAAGGAGCCATCGCCTGGCCCATTGTGGGCCTCCTGACCCCGTCCAACCAAGCCGCATGTCGAGCATTCAGCGGCGTAGTCGACTTTCTGTGGCTTCACAACAAGAATGAAGGCCTCCGGCGACATCAGAACCACATCATCCTCCATAATCGCTCCCCGCTACCATTGAGGAGTCTTCTGGCAGCTGAGCCAGCCACCAATGTCGCGTCTCCATCGACGTCATTCTCATCCCAAGCAACGCAAGTTGACGACCCTTCCGATGATCCTATGGCAAATGAGCTCTGGTCAGTATATCCACGGGCGCAAGGCATATCTCTGCCGGGTGACAGCAGCTGCGGTTGCCGTCTCAGAGACGGCATGCTGGTCTCGGCCTTTGCTTTCGGAGCGCATGCCCTCTCTTATTTTTGAGATGCACGCTGACCCTTGTACCCTTCGCTTTTAGGTCGGGCTCTTACGTGTTTCCAATTCAATCTCCGCCACGACTTCCACAAGTCGGTTGGATTGCGGGCTACGGACCCATCCTGGATCTTGACACGGCCAATGACCTCCCCGAGCTCCTGTTGACGGCGGGTCCATCTGCTCGTGACCATGCCGGGCTTCACAGCAAACACGCTGCCTTCAATTTTGACAAGCAACTGGCGACGCTCGCATGCAAGGCTTTAAGGAACCTGGATTCTCACGTTCGCATAGCTTCTCAGCAAGTATCTCGAGACTCTGGACTCCAAATTCTCGTATCCGACCAGGTCCTATCCTTTGCCGGCCTAGACTATCGCTTTCGCTTCACACCGGGCGCCAACGATGAGATCACGCGAGGCTCCATCAAAAGCTATATCGCAACCCAAATTGACGCCGGTGCAGTCGTGTCCTCTGGCGCAGCAACACCATCTGAGCATGATATTATCATCTCTGAATGGCGCCTTCTGAAGGGCGTAAAGAAAGGTGAGTATCCTCATAACATGTGACTCCGTGCAAACGTGTGTGACCGAGCCAGCGGTATCAGAGATGGCTGCAATGTCTCGGCGCAGTGTCTTGGAGTGCGTATTGTTCGAATCATTGCTGACCCTTATGCCATCTGCTTTCAGGTGCAAACGCAGCAGTCATCGCAGCCTTCCACGTCAAAGACAATACTCGCGCTGCAGCGAAAAAGCTCAACTATGAGGATCCAAATGAAACAGCTCGAAAAGCCAGGCTCATCACCATGCGACAGGCGCTGCAGAACCTGCACGACGAGTCGAAGTCACAGTACATCTCTACATTCCGCGAAATCATCACGAATCCCCACAATTCTGCTGAGAAGTACTACATTTTCGTGCCCTTCGTGTCCGCTGACCTGGAGGACTTCATAAAAATGTGGAGAGCCTCTCGAAATCGTCCACCTCACGAAGATCTGGTTGTCATTTTTGCTCAACTAATGCAAGGCTTGTCAGCTCTCCACACAGCCGGATTCCTCCACAATGACCTGAAGCCCATGAATCTCGGTCTGGTCAAGGTCTCGCCGCCTCAGCTCGCAATTCTCGACATCGATGATGTGCAAGACATTCGCGGGTTTTCCGACAGAAGCTCCTGCGTCACATGTGTGCCAGGCGCCCACGGAACATCGGGCTTCCTTGCTCCAGAGAGAGAACGCGAGGGCGGAAAATATGGTTTGCCCTCTGACATCTGGGCTGCGGGATGCACCGGGCTGCGGCTTTTTGATGATCGCGATTTACACAAATGGTGCAACCCGTATCGCACACCTACAAGAGCCTCAGCTGCTGCTATCGCCAGCGAGAAGGCCGATTACGAGGAGATGTTGGGATCTTTGAAGGACAGATCCGATGGAGGCAATTCGGTGTTTGCTTTGCTAGCATCGATGCTGAATTTGGACTGGAAGAGGAGACCTACAGCTTCACAGACACTGGATCATCCTTCCATGAGAAAGGCTCTTGAGAAGTCATCAGCAGGAGGAAAGAGAAAGACAAGATGACAGCTACGCCATCTGGCCAGCTTTCAATGAAGTCGCCGCAGCACGCAACTCCACGATACGGTCTGGGCAGAAGTCGCCACGTCGCAGACAGCAGTGCAGTCCCGAGCATCGAGCGCAGAGCGTACATACTGCTGCTCCACGCGACATCTAGCTGCTTCTTCATTGCCGAAAGTTCCCCAATATCAGGCCAAAGGCTGTAGTGCAACAGAAAGACCAGCACTTTTGACTTGTGGTCGTTCCAGCATTCCTTCTGCCAACCTCCCAAAGTTGCAAGTAGTTCCCGCATTGTGCGTCCTTGTGCCACACATCAATACCATTGCTCGAGGCCTGATGGTCTTTGGAACGAGATTCAGATTCGCGGATCAACATCGTATGTGCGCAGACACGGTTGCCGTGGAACAGACCGTGAATATATATGCCTGGCTCAAAATGCAGACCTTCTCCGATGTGCGATTGCGTCGAGTGTCAGCTTGGACCGGTGTAGATGGCGATCATACACCAGACACGCCCCGCAAGCGAGCTAACAATAATTGCAGCTCTGCAGACGCAGGCCACGAGAGCTCTGCAGCCAACACTTTGCGGTGATGGGTCAACACCTTACTGCTCTGTACTGATCTGCATTAGCTGTCTCTTCTGGCGTGACGATCTTGCTGGCCGACAATGTGAACCTCTCTATGCAAGACTGAAGATGGAATACACCCTGTTAGATTCTGTCTCATGTTGATTGTCCGACTCTGCGGTAGTACTCACCTTTGCAGGAACTTCATCGAAGAATGCCACATCATCCGCATTGTCATTTCTGTGTAAGAGTACATCGACAGACTTTCCAGTCAGTGCCTGACGTCCTGCACTGTACGCACAAGCACCACCCCGAATGCAACAGCGAAAGCGAGGAAGCAAGTTCACCTTGCAATGGCATTTCTTGTTCCAAGTGTTTTCGGTGCAGAGTTCGGTGCTTCAAATACAACAATCATTGCATTTCATGCAACTACGCGCTCAAAGAACAGCCGCAGCACTATCGGGAGCTAAAGCAGGTACCGTAGTTCCTGTGACCAACGCAAGTATGGATATGTCCATTCAATTGCTCCCGTGGTCTAGCTTCCATGCATCTTCGTCTCGCTGCACCCGTGCCACGATTCGAGCCAGGCCGGAGAAGGTCACGATGGTCATCGCTGGACGCCACCAAGAACAGGTGAAAGTTTAGGGTTTGCCATGTGTGAGAGCCTTCGCACTTGGACCACATCACAAAGTCAGGACTATACTCCAGAAACTGGCACCTCCCAAGCGGAACGTGATCGAGCCCGAACTTCTCAGTGAGCCTCTTGTACTGTCAGCTATTTCTGATGGCCGAACCGGATATCATGATCGCAATGTATGTCCCCGTATAAAGGATCTGGTCGCGTCGTCCACCCAAATGGGTCTGGGTCTTTCAAGCCACGCGCGCAGGGTATGAAGACGTCAGCCGCTGCAGGATTGGATATCACATAAAGGTGTGAGCATACAGTCTTCATTACATCTGGCCCCATTCAGCTCTTGCAACAAAAAGTCGTCCTCCATCTACCTACGGGCGTAGGATGTGCCGCCGGGCCTCCAGCGAACGTATTGTAGCCTTCCGAAGCCAACCAATGACAGCCTTGATCAGAGCTGCCCAGTTTGGCCTTCACGTGCAAAAACATCATGGATATGTGCCGACAGTGTGCGGTCTAAGATGCCAGCATTTCAGCAGCCATACTCTAGACAATTCTATAGTCTTGCCAGCCGTGTACGAGAAGAGTAGCCACGAGTTCAAAGAGTAGAGAACGTGGATCCGGAATGATGAGTACAAGCGCAGTCTGCACATCGACGTAGCTGAACCCGTCGCGGGCTGCATTACATCGCAAGATCTTGAGGATAGGCAAGGTGACCCAATCACAATCTCACGCTCGATGAGGAAAGCTTCTCGATCAATTCAGCCCCAGCCATTTCTCAAACCCTTTACGACATTTGAAGCCACTTCAACCACGCTCGCTTCGGACATGGTCGTTTCTTAACGAATGTATCACAGTGGGCCAGCCTTTCTTGGCTTGCACGGCACATACTGGTTGGTTGCCCACCGCGAGCCGCTCATCCAGAGTTCAGCGGCGGCCCAGTGAAAAACCTCGTTAGGTCGGTATGGTCTCGAGGCTCAGACCATACTGACCACGTTCTACCATAGGTGCACGGTCCCTTTAAATACGATTAGGTATGGAAGGGGGTAGAATGGAGACATTGTCGTAATGTGGGTCAGTATTGCGGCTTCTAGGCCAGCAATCGTTAAGCTACCTTTAGTATATATACAGCCGGGCAACGACTATTCGGATATGCTTTGCGAAAATGACGGCGTTTAGCCTCTAAGCGGCTGTTGTACACGACCTCGCTGTCGCTTCCGGAATAGGAAGTTAGTGACCATGGTCCACGGCAAGGCCAGACCATACTAACCATAGACCGACCGACCAAGACTAAGACCAAGGATACCGACCGACTCCGTCCACTGGAATTTCAGCCACATCCTCCTTGTGCCCATCACCATCTCGTGGCTCTTTGAAGTGAACTATGCCGAATGAGTGGTCTCGCTGCCCCCATGGAAGCAATTGCATTTTGGAAGATCATTAACATCCAAGTTACTGTCGGCATGATCCAATACCGCTTGATAGAAGCAGGAGAGGAGATCAATCTATAAAGTAGACAAGCAGACAACAATCCCGAGATGTCGAGACCTGCTTACTTGAATTCACTTCCAAAGCCTCAACGGCGATATGTGTGGGTGAGGCGAGCACAATCTTGTTCGATCGCCCGGATCGGGGATCTACAAGTAAGTCTGAGTTGAGCTAGACCTGGAATGAGGTCCACGGCAGGTGCTGAGGTGACGCAAGGCGACTTGATACGATGCAGAGTTCAGTCATAGCTTCGCTGAGTTTCCTTCAGGATTGTGTTAGACTCTGATCTCGATTAAAGGCCCAGGTCGTGGCTGTTCTCATCACAGCACCTGACATTGTACCGCGGGAAAAGGACATTGCCAATGTGGCTGAAGTCGCTGACATCGACTCTACGGTTCTGCGTGAGATCTCAATTGCTCGAATACACTGTGCAGGGTAGCCAAATTGCAGCTCCGAAAGCGTCGATACCCATTTCGCAGCGTTCTTCCTGCATCCAACGACGTGAAGGACATTGTGAACCCAAACTTACCAGGATCTCAAAGTGAACAGCACTGCCGTCACGATGCTGTGCAAGACAATGCACACATGAGATTCTTGGCAACCCAATCTCATGCGAAGGTGTGCACGAAATAGAGACCACAAAAACTGCACCAGGAGTCAATCGGCATCACGCTACATTGGGGTGGGGGGGGGGGCAAGTGACGAATGTGAGGCGTGAGCCTCCAGCTTTACCTTTCCTTCCGATTTCCCTCTTCGACGGACTCATGTCTTGCGCTGGTCTCTGAAGCACGATCCAATGTAGTCTCGTGGTGATGTTGAGTAAATGTCCACAAGCATTCCATGCGTAGAATGCATCCTCATTCTTTGCTGGTCGCTGTCAAGAGACCATCGGGAGAGTGTCCTTGCCAAGGGAAACAGATATCGAATCTGTGAGACGCTTGACATCGTCTTGCGAGACGTTCACGTCTGCATGTGCATCGGACCAATTTCCATGGTTGCGGAGATACTGATTGCGTTGAAGCTGGGTTTGGTCCATCGCAATGTGAACACTTGCTCGATCCTTGCTTTTTGCTCTTGATCGAGAGGAATGTAGAATACCGCTGACACCGACCAGTCGAATAGCCCTAACAGCAAAGATTCTGCTGATTGCGAGTACTTGCTTGCGGCGGACGGCCTTTTCGAGTGGAGGTGAATGTCTGTATGAACAAGGATACTTGAGTAATTTCGCTTGTGTGTATACATCCGGTTACCTAGTTCTTTTGTCCAACTTGGCAAGCCTAGAATTGCATGATTCGTGGGACGTCCCGACCAGAGGCTCCATTCTGGTTACAGAAGCGGCGCGGTCGAGGGGAAGCGCTGGACAGATCTGCCGCCATCAAGGTGGGTATTTAAAGTGGACTCTTCCACATCTGCGCAAGTCCAAGGCAATTGAAAAGCCAGCTGAGCCGCTGAAGATAGAGCCAGATGGTCGATCCAAGTGCTTAGCTCTGGCAAAGCCGGAGTAGAGGATCTCAGCGAAGATATCAACGGCTTCAATCATGACTGTCGCCATTATCAGAAGCGTGGCTGCAGGAGCATGGCAGAATTTGCTGCGATGTGATGAGCTAATTCCCAAGAGCTTTCGCAAGCGATTGAGGAGGGAGAAGGCCAACAAGATTTGGAATGATATCATGACCTAATATGAAGCATTCCGCGAGGCGCTGAAAGGATCAGACTTCAAGGTGGTTCGACAACTCAGTTAAGCCAAATAGTCAGGCTAGATCTCAGAGCAATAGGTACTTCCACTGCGCGATCACTTTGAATTAGACACTGCAAGACCAGCTTGGTGATGTGGAATCGGCCTAGCGATGCGGAGCAGGATCCAGCAAAAGTTCAGAAGAGCCAATGTCGCTGACAGCTTTACATCGGTCTTGCTGATGGTGGCATAGTCATTGCTCCTGACAATTGCGCTCTGGCGAGGAAACCAGAATGCAGATGTTTGCGCCTTTATACCACAGAGGCTCCAGCTGGCAGACAAGCTCCCAGAGATGGAGCCAGAACGTCAGCCAGGCTAAATCGTTTGCTTGAGGATGTTGCCACATACCGAGTGGAAGCAATGAAGTCTTTGACGATCCATTGAGGACGTTCCAGAATCGGAACGGCCAATAAGACGGTGGCTTGGGTTGGGTGGAAAAAGCAGAAAGAGTCGCAACGTTCGGCAATATCTTGTGGAAGGAATGCACCTTCACGGTCATTTGGCATAGCTGCTAAGGTTCGTGTATCGCGTGCGCCGGGACTGCCGCCAAGTATCCCACGCTGACTGACTGGGTCTTTCCGCAGAGCTGGAATGTCAGCGACCTTGTGTCCTGGGGTGGCAACTACCATCAGATACTGCCTCCCTCTTACTGTCTCAGGCGAATTGAGCGGAAGTCAGATATCCTGCTGCAGATCAGCAACGGTGACATTGAAATAGATCGACAAGTCCGAAAATGATATCGTTCGTGAATAAGGCGTGAAAAGCCGCAAGCCTAATCATGCTTCCGTCGATACTGGCAGTAGCGGCTGACAGATTGGCTCCTTCTCCGGGAGCCTGACTGTCACGAGCTTCATTCTGAAGAGCCTTAATGTCAGCAGCTCATGATCAAGCACTTCGTAGTTACTTCTACCCTCACCTTTTCGATCGCCCAACTTTAAGACCTGCATCTCTCGCTTGCTGTAGCTCATCGACGGCGATCTCAGAACCAGTTGCCAAGTTCAACGATGATATTGATCGGGCAGAAGACATGAAGAGGGTGCAAGCGCACTCGATTTTCCATCCGCAATAGCACCTAGCGATGTTGGCTGACAAGCTGGCTCCGGACTGGGGAGCCTTACAGTCAGTAGGCTCAACCTCGGGTCTCCAGACTGTCAGTATTCCATTGCAAGATACTCCGCGTTCAACACCTGCCTTTCATGTTCACAGGTGCCAAGCACCAAGAATTGCCTTTGCAGCCTGCATGTGCGATCGGATAGCTTCTCTGACAGTTCGACTCTTTCTTCGAGGTTTGAACTTCCAGCGATCGATCCCAAAGGAGAATGCAGAGACCACAGTCCTTGCATGCACATGCGTTGCAGCAGCAAGGCCGTATTGTCTTAGTGTACGCGAGATTCCAGGTCGCAAAACAATCAATGTCGCACCGAGAATCATCTGAACATGTGGCTATTCTGCATGACGTGCACAATCAGGAGTGGGGAAAGCGTGGGCAACAGTCCTCTGATCCGACGCGAACACTTCATCAGATCTGAATTGTATCGAGATGTTGTCCTGACTTCCATTGCTGCGTTAAGATCTGATGCGTCACAGGTGCAATATACACAAGTGCTTGTACAAGACTCCGGTGACAATTCGATACTTCCGGATCGACCATTCCAGCGAAAACGTCATCCAACGACATTTTTTCTACATTCGTGAGTGATGACATCGCTGAAGTATTGGACTCGCGCGAGAGACGTTGGAGATTGACAGCACAAATTCTCTATCAGCAAGCAGGGAATGCATGCAGCAGCGTAATGTTGACGTGTTTACGCCAAGCAAGACGTGAAGGCCATCGGCGGCCAGAACGATTCAAGGAGTAATGCAATGTGGTCGTGGAGCCGTCAAAGAACCACCAGCACAAGAAAGGCCGTGAAAAGAACGCCGCCTGCTGAGATTCTTCGGAGGAAGTTCTTGAAATAGGACTAGCCAGCGCTGCGGTGAACGCCGAGCAGACTGTCGTTGTTCGAGTCGAGAAAAGCGTTTTGAGACAGGAATGAGAACGACAGACTGCGCGGAGATAGATTAGACTTCCTATCCCATGCTGGAGATTCTGACGTCCTGAGGGGAGCAGGATGCGTCCCAGAGACTCAGCAGCCCATTCTTTCGAGCTGGATAAAGTACGGCATCCTGCTCGAGGAGAGCAATGAACACTGCTGCATCAGTAGAGACTTCTATGGTGATTCTCATGGAAGCATAATTTTCGAGTGCTATGTCGATAAGCGCCGAGCTTCTGGTGGACGAACGAGTGGACGGTAGCGACACAGACGATATCGAAAACACCCGCGCTATACCAAGAAGCATGATGATTACGCTGGCTCGTCAGTCATCGCGAAGACCTGAAACTCTTACTGGCTTGCGGCTGCGCATGAGAATGGACTCAAGGTGGGCTCTGGGCACAGTAACTCCCTGCGGCAATCCGCCTCATACAGATCTCGGTTGAGAGCCATATGCCCGTTCCGTGATGCGGGCTGGTGGGGGTCTTGATCTCCACTCATCGAGGGCGGGCGAGCTCGAGGAGTCGACTGGATAGCATAAGCCGGAAGCCCTGCAAAATCTGCCAGGCCAAGGACGATGCCAAACGAGCATTCCAATCAGCTCCGTTTGGCTGTCAAAGAAATGGCAAAGATCTTTCTATACCTCACAACGCCATCTCGCCAGCAAGCTCTAGAGCTGTTCAGATTCATCAAAGTCTTGACCAAAGGTTGGCAAATTTGAGGAACATGGTCTCGGCGCCCGATCATTGTGATGACAGGTACTGCGAAGTAGATGAGCAGAGAATCAGTGAGACTTCACTGCGGTCACCATCATCAACCACCTCTGCCAGTGCGTCCGACACTTGCATATGTAATGGCTCGACGCAGTGCTTTTTGCTGGAAGCTTGCAGTGCTGAAAACTGGCAGCCACCTGGAGGAGAGCGTGAGTCCTGCGTACAGAATCCTGTGGAGCTTCGCCTGAACTTACTGCCCACAGCCCATTGCAATGCCTGAGCCGCGGTCAGATGAATCACACGGACGGAGCGCTCTTCAGACGAGCTATCTGCCATTCATACGTGCTGTTCGTCGATGTATCTTTGAGCTGGAATAGGTTGAGTAGGGCTGAGCTGCTTTGCCATTCATCCATCGTCCCGTCTGGAGGCCAAGCACACCCGAATTGGCTACTGATCATGTTTAACAGTTTTGAATATCTTCATGGGTCGCTGCTGTCATGATGTGTGGTAATTCAAAGTGGTCACAGGGTACCGCCAGGGTGCATCACCAAATGCCTTGATCGAGGTTGATGCTCACATCTGGGACTCCGCAGTGAAGGCCTTCGAGATGGTAATCAATCTAAAAGTCACCGAATGCATCTGCACTGCGGTCTCAACCATCTGGCATGAGCCGAAGAACCCGACACTTGGTTGAGGGAGGGAGTAGTTTTGCATTTGGCCCGTCCGCCTCTGGCCTCAACGACCCGAACTTCGAGTATTGTGACGAATCTCCCAGCACAGCCTCGCGTACAGCAGCAGGAATGTCGAACTGATTGCCTCGCCACGTGTGCCGTTGCTCTCCTTATGCTGCGCGATTTTTCCAAGCCCAGCCCTGGTGCGTTGGTATCTGGCTTTCCATAATCTAGCTCATTCTGGTATCGAGCAGTGTGGGAGGCTGTCCGGGAGCGCGTGCTTCTGGCTCTCGCGGCAAGTCTTCAGGGCTTGTCAGAGGCGCGAAGAGACCCAGGTCCGTGGCGGTATCGGACAGAATCAACGCGAAAGGATTCGCTCAATGTGATTAATCGGCAGGCAGATCCACGTTGCCGGTTTGAAGGCCTCGTATGCAATTGGAGGGTGCATGCGCTGTGAAATCCCTCACCTCGCTGAACAGAAATACGGTAGATCTAGTCGGGTAGCAGACCTCGGTTGACCGCAGGACGCTTTCAGGTGAGGCGACAAGATTGCCGTGGGACGAAAGAATGAAAGCAAGTGGAAAGCCGGCACATCCAAAGGCAGTTCGACACATGACCGTGTACCATGATCTTCTCTTCAGCTCTTCATTGTTCATTTTCTCACGTGAAAGAGTGCACTGACGTGCACAAGCATGTCTCCACTACGATGGGAGTGTTCCATGATTGGTCCGGTCAGGAGTCACAGTGGTGTCTCGGATGTGCAGTACAGACTTCCACATACTTTTATGTTCAATTTGTGATGCAATTGCGTATGTTCCGGCGCAGCAGGTCCTGAGTATCTCATTGGGGTCTTGGGGATACTCGAATCAGACGTTGCTGAAGTGGGAGCTTCGGGCGAGGAATTGCCTTTTGCCATCGCGACAGAACCACCAAAAGGAGTGGATTGACTCTCGCGGCTTTCCGTGCTTCATGAACTTTGTCGTTACCATGTACTCCCGAGATTGCTGATGCCCGAGTGACCACACCAAGACAGTGCACCGCGCGTACAACGTCGGACACTCCAGCAAAGCGCAAACGCGACGACACGGACGTCGCAGATGAACAGCCCACGAAGGCCAGCAAGCCAGCCCTGTCATCGACTCCTCGCCTTCGGCCTGGCTCATGTTGTGGAACTGATGAGCTGCGCTGCGCATCGTTTCTTTCACATCAGCAGGTGTCGATAGCTTGGAATTGCGAAGAAAGATGGACACGAGCATTGGTGTCTCGACCGATCCCAATGCACGCTGTGTCGGCCGAACCAGAAATCGTGGGCTCCACGAACGCGTTGAAAGGATGAAACATCGTGATTTCAAGCGACACCCCAGGAATAGATCATGCATGGCTTCCTTGGCCTTGATGAAGTAAGGAGTACCGTCCTGTGTCTTTTTGCGATTGTGTGATCGTCCAGCGCTTGCTCGGCGTTGGTCATAAGGCTTGTCTTTTCGATCAGCGTCATCGCAAATTGGAGTGCTGCTTTCGTCTTGTATTGTGAGGTGGTTGGAAACGCTACGCTGAAGTATTTTTTGGCTTCTCCAGCAACAGCAGTATGATTGAGTTGCGGCATCGTGGATCCTCGAGCTAGACCATCAAGCTGCGCGTCAAGTTCGTGGAGCCGCAACATCGATGGACCTGTTAGCGACCATCGCTCTTGGCGGAAAGCTTCAACTTGCGAGGCTTCCGGTGCCGAGTCGTCGATCGGAAAGTCGCTGAGTCTCGCCAAAGTCAGAGCTGATGGAAGGGTCAACAGCAGGGTCGGAGTGCTTGCAGTGCATTTGGTCACTGTCATGAGGTTGAAGATTCATGAGATGCTGGCGGGATCACCGTCGTTCCTCAGAGGAGGTAGAATTTAGCCCAGCATCCTTTGCAGACCGAGAGAAATCTGTAGTGCTGTCGGAAGGCGTGATTGCCACTAAATTCGGAATGAAGCAGGAATGGACTTCTTCTTCTTCTTCGAATGTGCCCTTCTGTACACGAAGTCTTCCTGGACACGTACCCAGGCTCGCTTGCCCAATTTCCTGACCTTCGTCAAGACGCAATATAGTGATGGAGTCTGCCACTGCGTAGTTCATCGATGATGAGGCTGCAAGAAGTCCTTCCTGCGTCCATGCTGTCTCTTCCCCCTCCCAGTGCAAGCCGCCCTTCGTCTTGTGGCTTGTCCTTCGTGACAAAAGAGCCCGCAGACTCGGCTGAGCTCATAAATTTCGTGTATCGTGTATCGCGCCCTCGACACCATCTCCAACTGCACTACCCTCTCCTGGCCCCTTCTACCCATAATCAAGGTCCACGGCACATGAATGAGTATACCTTCCGCAATCTGGCTGTCAGCCCCAGCAAGGTCTCATTGGAGCTTGGCCAAACTTCAGCGGACGTGACACGCTGAGAGTCCTGAAAGGATTGGTGATAGACAACGCATTTTGTGCCGCATTGGACTCTGATGGTCACATGAGAGCCGGCCACATTCTTGTCCTCGGCGAGAATGAAGACACTCGCAGTAACGTCACACAACGCTGGCTCCCAATTTCCGGATTTGACGGCTACAAAGGCTTAGCTGGACGCAAAGATGGCCTTCTTTATGTCGTCGAGATCGTTCTTCTGGACGACAGCTTCGATAGCGAAGCCATTTCTTCTGCAGAGGCGTCCCGAGTCTGAGGTGTCCTGACTTCTTAGAGTGTAGAGCGTAGACCATATCGTGCATCAACTTGGCACTGCATTCTTGCGACGGAAGTCGTATGTGACAAAGTGGAGGCAGAATAGAGTTCGGAGAGCGTATATGCCGAATAGACATGCGTGCTTGGTGGAACGCTATCGAGGTCTTGATCATGCCAGCCATCGGGTGTGACATGTTGTGCTTTCTCAATGCGCATTGGGCAGGGGTGAGTACGGCGTAGGAGTCAACAGCACCTGCACCATGACAGATAATGCGATCATGGAAACCTTTGTTGCAAGCGTGCGCGAGGAGGCCGACTGAAAGGACCCAAGAATGTCGCTCTGCTCAAGTAGTGAGCCATTCCATGTGCTTCGCGATTGTCTCAAGATTTCTGCGCGCGCTCGCCTCCTTCGTACACTGCAGTTCCCAAAGCGAGGACCTAACCCTGGTTGCGCCTGTCTTGTTCCCGCACGAGCTCTGACCCGGGTTCGAGCCAGCCCGCTTGCCGCATCACGGAAGCGTCATTGTCCTTGCTCGCGTAGGCAGGATTTGTACGTATTCAAGCGCAGAGAACTGGTGGAGAGCGCGAGGCATGCGCACTTTGGGGTTTGGGCGCTCCGTATCATATTGCCAGCGCAGGCGATCGGCCATCCAGGGTGAAGGCGTTCTATCCTCACCGCAGTCATTCGCCTGGTGACTTCACACCCGTTGGCCTCGCTCTTGCTCTTGTTGTGGTCGCGATCTCGAATGTTGAGGACACAGAAGATGGTATCATATTGGCAGGACGCAAGGTCGTAGAGGCGCTATTCGTGGTCACAGAGGGTGGAATTGTCCTCGACGCAGGTGCTACAGAGAGCCGAGTGGACTTCGAGAAGCGAGAGTGCCGGTCTCGCTTCATCGTCGATGGCGTTGGCAGCCATTGCGGGTTTGAGAGGGTGCTTGGACACATGCCGCCTTGTTTCACTTGCGGCCGCTGCTCTCGCGTGGCAGCGCTGTCATTGCCTGTGTGAGTGAGGATGTGAGCGGCTTTGGTTCTGCTGACATAGAGCCATGCTTTCAAATGCTCCTGGAATCGTGCACTGTCGCGGTCGTCTAGTACGACGCCGCATGAATTGCACACCTTTCAGTCATCCTCGAACTCGTTCTTCAGCAGAGGCCGAATGCGCGCCACCATTCTGGTCGGCATGGTGAGTGTAAGGTTGGAGGAGGTTGCGTGATGCGCCGCACTATGCTTTGCTTCGCACCAACTGACGCAAGATTGCTAGCAGGCGACATGTAGCAATTTGGTAGATTCGTGAATGGCATTGAAGTCACTGCGGGTGCGCGCAATGCCGTTGTGTCGGAATGAGATGTTGCTGGGCAGAAGCCGAGCTGGCCCCTCCAGGCGGTCTTGGCTGACAGAGAAGCTCCAGGAGCTGGAGCCTCCTTGTCAGACGGGAGCCAGATTGTCAGCGGCAAGCTCCGATTCGCACCCCGACTGCCGAACACAACATCGAGGTGGGCGCAAAATGGAAGGAGGTTGCGTACCAGGCCGCATCTTACTGCTCATGTATTTTAATCCAGATGCAGCAAGATGGACGACTTCTACATTTAATTGAAGTGACTGTGTACGTGCGGAACCTCGTTAGCAACGAGATAGGGTGTCGCTCCAACCCAAGAAGTCTTGGCTGACACTATGGCTCCGAATTCTGGAGCCAATGTGTCAGCTGGGAGCCAAAGTGTCAGCGACCACCTCCACCCCGCAGTCCGACCGCCGAAGACTTTCCTAGACTTCTGGAATTCACCCTCGCCAGTTCTCCGGTCTAACTGTCATCAAACACAGTACACGACTTCGCCATGTCGAATGGGACTCTGGTGTATCATACGTTCCTGCGCCGCATTCAATGGGCACTGTTGAGTCAGGCCAAGTTATGCGCATTGATGCTGCAACAGAAACTCTGAAGGCGACAGCCGAGTCTGAACAAGGACAGTCCACACTGCACCCTATCATCTGAAGAGACATCAGTGCCCAAGTGAGCACTTGCGACACCCGAGACTCAGCCATACATCTGTGGACGAAGGTCTGATCTCACTGAATGCATTGCTCGGAGGTCGACTCATTTCCGCCAAGCAGTGCTGGCTGACACACTGAGAACCCTCCCATCAGCCACCGGATAGCTGGCTGATTCAAACTTCTCGATTTCACTGTTACGAGCTCGAGTGGCGGAATTGAGAAAGCTACGACAATGGGAATCTCTTCCACATCCTATCATGGTCAATGACGCGAGCAGTATGGAGTACATCTCGAGATGAAGCTGAAGTTGTTTTTGACATCCAGGTACTGAACCTGACCGGCACGAGTTTTCCGCCATCGATCAGATCGCAGACAGCACCGATGGTGAGTCCTTCAGAAGGTAGTGTTTCCTGAAGCAACCTTCAACAGGATTGTGAGCACACAGAGGTCCTATGAGTCCAAGTTTTTGATGCCCACAAGGAGAAGCCGGAATGCAAGAGAAAGCAGAAGATACCTCTACAAGCTTTCATTCGGCCTTGAAGATACATGACATATCCTTGAGATCAACTTACATGGTGGGACAAATGCCGGCAAGCTCGATGGAGAACTGTGCGAAACACAGATCAGCCACCACGTGCGAGCTGCAAGCGCAAAGTACGAAAGATGAGGAGCCTAAATCCCGGGCAATGATCGAAAGATCATTGCACATTCAGGGACGTCAAGATCAAAGCATGCTGCCGAGAACGACGCTCTTTCTCAGAACCATCCACAGCTCCGCTGAAAGGTCATTCAGTCTGCGACTTCCAACATCCGATCGACTTTGGTCCTCATATAACCTCACCATTTGGCCTGAGACCCATCGAAAGCTTTTCTATACTTTGACGCTGGAGCTTCAGCGTCTTAGAAGATAAGCCGTGCCTCATGGTTGTCTGACCTGTCCCGACGCAACACGGGTATCGGCACATAGGCCTCGTAGTCCCTGAACGCATTTCGGCAACCTTGACAAAGGCTTGTTGAGAATAGAAAGCTTTCCATCAATTTTGCCAGCTGCTCGGGAGGCTCACATGTCAGGAAGCTTCGCTGAGACAAAAGCTCCGAGGTTGGGAGCCTCACTGTCAGCAGGATTGCGCACAAGCCATCGTCGCTCGCCCGGGCAGAGGATATTGGCGATGGGTCTTGGAATATACCAACTGCGTCCGCAGCTCGAGAATCCAGATCCAGCCGCTACTGGGAAGGACCTTGTCGCCGAGCCGCTGCCAGACCAGGCTGCCGCTGAGGGAGTTTTGCCAATTGCGCTTTGCGAAGCAGTGCCTTCACAGTCATTCATTGCTGTCGGTGCCGAATTGATTTTAGCGCTCGTCCCTGAGACTAAAGATCGCTTGTTTGACGCATCGCATGGTACCTCCTGACGCGAAATGGTCGCTGGGCGTTACGTCGTTCTTGTCTTTGGTTGCGCGTCACACGGCTAGCACGCAAGCAAGGGCAAGTGCGTCACAGATGCCAATGCATCGTGCCTGGTTGAGGTATGCTTGCACAGACGGCCCTGCAGCGACATAACGGCCGACGTTGATCATGGCTTCCGCCACGCCACCACGACTGAATCTTCCAACTGCTCCGCCATAGCCAGCATCAAACCCAGAGCGACAACAACATGACTGCAGATCACATCCCAAACCGCCATCATTGCAATTGGCCATTCAGTCAAGACACCATGCCAGTAAGGGGACTGCACTCCTGCTACTCCTCCTGCGCCCCATCCGTCGAAGGAAGAATGGTACCTCGAAGCACCAAATCAAATCCGTGTTCTTCATTATTCGCTCGCGGTCACAGTCTTGAAGACCTCGCAGAAGCACTAGCACACCACTTTGATGATTGTCGGGAGTTTGCCATAGAGACATTGCATCTACCATGCGAAAAAACTTTGAGGCGCTTTGGGCATGAGATGCGTATTGTGACAGCATATGATCCGGGTCAAGACAGCTTCGGAGTCGGTACTCGCCATAGATGAATCGAGCGTATAAAGAGCCGAGCCTATTCACAGCCACGACCTCCAAGCATCGTTTGCACGAGCTCGGTCAGTAACTCGTGTACGACAAGGTTGTAGAGAATTTCACCTGCAGTCCTTTGGCAAGTTTGGGCCAAAGGAAGACACTCGCAGTCACATCACATGCTGTTGAGGACGTCAAGCAGAAGAGCAGTTCTTACGGCGATGACGACCCCAAAAGCTATGATGCCATCATTATGAGGGACTCCACAGCAACGATAGACGCAACCGCGTGCGCAGATCAAATGATCATACTTCCAGTCAAGGGGAGCGTTGAGCGCAGCCACTACCCAAACAGAGAATGGATCTGTCAGTCTGTCACCAATCTTAGCCGTGGTGCCCATCTCCAAAGGCGACTTGCGATGTGTACAGGCTCACCTTGCTCCATTACAGCCCCAGCCTGTCCTCTGCAAGACCAGTGCAGCTTCGATCGCATCCAGAACGAAGCCCACTACCCGCTACTCATCGCCTTCCGATTTTGGCTACTCAGAGAGCGCCGGCAGAAAATGCAGTACCAACGTACCTGAGCATGGAAAGAACCGGCCACAGGCCTCGCGAAGATCACAATGCGCAACACCAAAACTCGTCGCAGACTCGCTGGCCTACTTCGGGGCGATGAGCGCCAGCATTGCGAGCATCCTTGCTCCTGCATTTGCGCATTCCGTCGCTGAAGTTTCGACATATTCGATGGGCGAAGAACACAAATTGGATTGGTTTCGCAAGCGCCAATGGGAACTCCTCGAGGCAGAGAACCTCATCTTCCTTCTCACTTGTCCTCTTCGACCCAGCCTCCTCTGCTGGGATAGTCGTGGGCCGGGCAAAACATTATACTGCTGCAGTTTTGAAATGTTGCCGCAAGCTGGCAAATGTGTCCTTGGACATTTTGTAAATGTTGTTGGTCAGCTTGCGCGTAGTACAAGAAGAGCAGCGAGAAGGTCGGGCCTGTACGATTTGCCACACATGCGCGGCGCAAGTGGTACCTCCAATTGCGCCACTCTGAGTAAACTCTTCACACGGGATATGGCGATCAACTTGGTATTTGGTCAAGCAATAGCAGTGACCCTCCAAAGTCTCTTGAAATGTGACCAACACAGTGAAGCAAATTCACGCTCGACCAATCTACAACGTGATCTGTGGATGCGAAATGATTCGACAATGCCCAATTGCGCGTCAAAGATTGGAGCCATTGAATTCTTCAGCCAAAATGGACAAGCAGTGGGCAGCCTCGTTCGAGACGAACTCCAGGATCACATCAGATTCAACTTAGAAAGCCGCATCCGAACTCCAAGATACCACCCAAACCTGCCCACGCCTCAGTGTCAGACCCAGAAGGCCTAGGGCAAGATACCCGCAGCGTAACCCTCTGCGCCAGTGCCATCGACTCCGTTTGCCACCTTGACGCCAAAAATTCCGTCTGATCTTGTCACCACTGCCACCAAGGCAGCTGCCACTGCTGAGTTTTCCTCGACTTCTCGAAGGGTTCGAGATCTGATCAAGGCTAGTGCAGTCGAAAATGAAGCTTAGTCCACCCCGGTCGCCTCTCCATCGATGTCGACGTCGCCAACGGCACCTTCTGGACTGCCGACATGCTCCATCAGTCTGCTGTCCTCGCCTGTGGTCGCGAAATCGGCGACCTCATCGTTAGTCTCCAGAGGATGGGTGAGAAGGGCAAATACGGTCTTGGTCTCAAGAAGTTCCGCAAGGTCCGCGTCATCGCCAAGCAACGTGACCAACAGAACGAGGATGAGTATTGCATCGAGCGCTTCATCTACCAGGACGCCAACCAGTACAGGGTACATGGCCAGCAGAACGAGGATGAGCACTGCATCGAGCGCTTCATCTACCAGGACGCCAACCAGTACAAGATGCATGGCCAGCAGAACGAGGACGAGTATTGCATCGAGCGCTTCATCTACCAGGACGCCAATCAGTACAAGGTACATGGCCAGCAGAACGAGGACGAGTATTGCATCGAGCGCTTCATCTACCAGGACGCCAATCAGTACAATGTGCGGGTCGCTGATCCTCAAGGCAGCGAGGTGAGCATGTCCCTCTACGACTACTTCGCCAAGAAACAGCTGGATGTACCAGCTGGTCGGGATGTATCTTTCCCCGTCTGCGCAGGGACTGCTGGAGAGAAGCCAGCTGAGCCGCTAAGCACCCAACGAATGGCGAAGTAAACAACGATAAGATACCAGAGGTTCAACCGCAGATTGGGCGTGAGGCTGAGATCACCTCTGTATCGAAATCTGAGCTCATTGAGAACTGAAGCATGGGACACGGTTGGTATAAGCAGGTCCCAGATCATGGACTACTCATTACGCTATGAGGAAGAGCAGAATGCGAAGTTTCAGAGAGCCAGTAAGCCGCTTTTCGAATGGAATGATGTTGCTTTGCGATGGCTTAAACCCAGTGAATATGAAGGTCGAGGTCGGACAGAGGTGTTGAGAAAAATGTGTCATGCAGCCCAGGAATGGTATCTTCGGATCCTGCTGTCTTTGAGCATGAGACGTGGCGGTCAAGTCAACGACCAATGTGAGCCATGTGCAACTGCGATACCACATTTGTGGCCGATCCTCCCACTTTCCCTTCGAGGCACTTCATCGATGTGGTTTCGGCATCTCTCCGCAGACATGACAACACAGAATCGTCACGGTAGAGTGGTTGAACGAAAGGTATTGTACACAATGTCTGCCTCAAGGAAGAATGTCGACACCAGTCACGCCCTTGATGATGATTTGTGGCTACAGAGCAGATGCGCAGCACTGGACCAGTCACCATCTCCTGGTAGTTTGGAATCGAAAGTGTCCTTTGAGCCTGCTGCGCGTTGGCACAGCCGAGCTTGTTTCTGAACAGGTCAAGAGAAAGATAGTCTCGACTGCGACAGGGGCTGGTCTTGAGCTCTCTCTAAGAATGCTTGAACTCCTCGAACACATCGTCTTGGGAAAAGGACATCTCTCGCATCTGATTCCAGCCACGATGCTCACCAGATGCAGCCAGATCGCGATCGCCAACGCCAGTGCGAGGACCAGCCCAATCAACCAGATGTTCTCGAGACCATGCTAAGAATCACAGATTGACGAGGTCCAACAAGACCATCAATTGGTACCCGACGTCGCAGTTCCCGTCTCCAACGGTCACTCAAGTATCACGAACTCCAGCTTGCTTCTGCCCTTCGGATCCAGCTGGTCTTCGCAGCATCCTACACCCCGATGACATCTTCAATGCGGAAGCCATGATGTCGCCATGAAGCGTTGTCGATCAGATCGGGCAGTCAATGGTAGAAAGCTCAGTCTGTATTGCTGTTCAAAAGCTCCAATTTCACCAAGCTCTTCCAAGATGGTCGCCACTGCGTTCTGCTCTCCGGGAGAGAGATGATGCACGATGCGATCTGAACTATACCGGATGTAAGACGTTTCGTCGACGCCGACCTGATGCACGGAAAAGTGTTTTATTACAAAGCTCAATAAGAATAAGCCTCCCGCCTGAACCGCGCAACCTCGAACGAATACTGCTTAGGGCACCACCATTGTCAATCTCCGTTCCGATCATGTTCTTCAAGCAGACATCAAACAGGAGACCATCTACGGCGACATGAGATGCAAGACCCAGCCGGCGACGAATTCCCTCTCGCTTCCATACCTGAGTAAAAGCTACTCGTCTACGACATGAAGTCGTTGGCCGATTGGCTCCGAAAGCCTGTGCAAGCTTGCTTGGCTCATACTATGCTACCTCGGCCAGCTCAAACCAGACAGACTTTAGGAGATCACTCAAGTGAATTCTCACAATCACAGACCGACAGCTTTGCCGATGGATGGCTGAGGATGAAATCACTCTTGTCAGTGAGATCCCCACCAGAAAGCACTTGGCATCCTCCAGAACTGTTTCGCGAAGATCCGCGGTTGAAAGCCAAGATTGATTGTCGGACAGTGATTCCCTTTGACCTCCCCTTGCTTGGAAACCCCTGGTTCACATCTAGCGTCTCGAATTGGAGGCTCCAGGATGGAATACATCACTCAGCCACCACAGCCAGGATGCCAGATCCAATCCCCCAAAGCTCGAGACTGCGTGAAGCCTGCGAGATCTACCACGCGAGGTCAACCCTCCAGAGTCGAAGCCATTGCCCAGGAATGACCATTGTCACTAGCTGACTTGCTTCTCTTTGGCCCACTTCCATCGTGCTCGACAAGTCCCAGAGCTCGAGCGCATTATCTCTTATATTGATGATGGAAGTCGTATACCTCAACAAATCTAGGTCTCATTGTCCTGATATGCCTGCAAGATGTGCGACTCCTCTTGGTTGGCGTGTGATGAGAGACCTGGGCAGTCTCTCAAGCGGTCTCCATACTTTTATGCGGGATGTTCATCCCAATCATCAGCCCTTGGTGGTCCTCCATTTGGCTTTACATTCATCCTTATCGTTACCCTGCCTCGCATAAAGGGTTTCAGGACACATCTCAGAAGAGCAGCAGACATCGGATGTGCCAAGTATTGAAACAAGATGAGAACCAAGACTGGAATTGGACTCGCAGAAGGCAGATGAGAACGCAGCGCCGTCGGCAGGTATTGTAAACAAAAGCAAATTTTCATGCTCCAGAACTTTGAAAACCGATGCATGCTACGTGTTCCATGTTAGCACATGAGTAAGGTCGCAATAGTCAAGGCCGACAGTTCAGGCATTTGCGAGGTTGCTGCAGTATCTTCCTCTGCCTCTGACGCTGGTGCTCGTCTCCGTCTATCATCATGGGGCTATCCCCGTCTTGACAAGACCGATAGCTACCGGTTGCAGGCCTTCAGCCATACAGGCGGCCACGGAACTTGGGATTGAGCCTTGCACTTGACTGCAGCAGTGGCTTTAGTCTCGCACGGGACACGGGCTCTCACGCCAAATTCCCTTCGCACTTCTCCATATCCATGGCATTCACGAACGGCTCAAGAAGCACTGCTGACATTGCCATGCGTTGACTGTGGGCGAGACACCTCGCACTGACCCGATATCTCTCGTCTCTGGTACCGCTCCGGCTGACGTGAACACTTTGTTCTCGGGTGCGTTGGCTGCAGTATCGATCGTGGTCAAGTCCATGACTACTCTATTTTCAGAAACTGCTGGCACTGTGTCTGGTATTCCATTCTCAGATGTGTCGGTCCGGCCTTGAACGACGTCTGAGTCGAAATGATGATTGATCACTGATGTACATAGATGGTAGCACCAACCCTTGTGCTATTTGGACAAATAGCTGCTTGTCCAATTGATGTCCAGGCTGACTCTCGTCTTCGAATCTTTCGATTACAGCATGGGGTCTTGTGTGCTCAGATCAAACAAGCTCTGGTGTCTTGTGTGCGTCTAATGGAGAGCTCAAGCGCTGAACAGCTCCTATCAGCGCTTGCAAGACCTTCTCCTGTACCGTTGGCATCGTGCCATTGGAGCAAGACCCACCTGGCAAAATTTGTCGGCCCAAGAGCCCAACTGGAATGACTTCCATCTCGGTATCGTTGCCGGGGATAACAGCGTCCACACTCCTGACAAATTTTCAGTCAGAGTAAGGTATTTACACACATTTTAGACAATCTTGACACCCAAGATCAAGCTTCAAAGTATCAGCAGGCGCACAGCAGACGGTCAGGATGAAAGCTCACCTTACTTTCTCAAAGCCACCATCCTCAATGCCTCTGCAGTATCTCCAGGCGCGGTGACTGAAGCGCTCGAAACGACTAACCGCATCGAGTGCAGCGAATGTCAACCACAGTTCACCATCCGCGTTCCGGGACGAACATCATGATATACGCACCGGACATGACGGATGGAAGTACTGCGATGCAAGTACTGACAAAGACTGGGCCTGGTAAAGGTGGTTGCAATGGGAGTATGGGTGTCAGAAGTTGAAGCGCACGCAGTGCCTATGTTTCAGAACATGAAAGCGTGGAAGAACAAGTCGCCGAAGCAATAGTGTTTGTTTTGAGCCTGTGCAGCAGGTGAGCAGCCTGTCCAGCCATCTTGTGATTCCTCAATCGTCTTGGAGTGCCATTCTCTGCCGCAATCATCATCCATAAGGCTGAACAGACAGGCTCCTGAGAGATTGTCCTTGGAATCCAGGGCTGGATGGGATTGTTCCTTTTGGCTCTGCCTACGTAGCGCTGCGCATTCAGAAAAGCCCAATGTTGGCGTCGATTCTGTGTCACTATCCCGGACACTGGGCGTTCAAGGTCGATTTTCGATGGTAATATCCCAGATGTCTGGATCGGCTACGGCTCTTGGATGGCTTCGTACCTTGCCATAGTTCATCCCTGGCTTTGCGCCTTGACTCACTCAATTGTGATCTCATGAGAGCGCGAAGCGTTGATCAGACAGAAACTCGTGAAAGAGCAACCATGCTGGACAGCCAGTCATCGGAACATGCCAAAGAATGCCAGTGGCGACACGCACGGCCGCGCTCAATTGATGAAAAGTGGAGAAGCTCGAGAGGTATGATCCTTACGTGTGTTTCACACATGATATTGGTCTTTCTGGAATGAATACCCTGAATCCGTCAAGCTTGACATTCTGGGTGTAGACGGGCTGCAACAAGATGAATCCAATGAATTCGGTGGGGATGTAGAGGTTCTAGCTGGCGGCACACCGAAAGATTTGGACTACTCGAGGTCGACGAGGCCCTTGGCACTCTCAAGAGAAGGTCCAGGAATTTGAAGGATGTTCGATGGGAAGATGAGGCATGGTTGAACGAGGCAGTGCTTAGCTGCATGTGAGTGGTGAGCATAGCGCTGCCAAATGGCCAGTTTCGCTGCGCTGCATTCTTGTCGCACGAGTGCTGTGACGGTAGAAGACTTGCAGCTCTGGGATGTGCGCCGGACTCAGTGCAAGTCTCGTAAATCAGCATAGTGCTGCCATGGCAAGTGCTGTTGTGAAACGCTCGGGAACTGACATGGAAATCTCGCCTGTCAATGATGTTGGGCTTGTGATTGGATTCATCGCTTCCCTCGGGTGATCGTCACCATGACGGCCAGTAGTTCCCGTTCTCAAGGAGATGGCAGTCGTCACATTTGCAAATGCCTCATTGATGCGGAAAAAGCGAGCATTCTACTCTTCCTGCTTCAAGCTGTTTGGCTTCATTGCTCTCCATGCTCAACGTCGCACTGCAACCAGACCTCGCAGAATAGGCTTGCAAGCGAAATCCGTGTCCATGACTATTGGGCTCAATCTCAACAGCATTTGCAGCATCGATCTTGACGACCAACTCGACACCCTTTTCCAACAATTTTGCCCAAGGGGTCGAACTTGATTCAATAATCCTGGTCCCGGCTTTGTTTCTGCCAGCGCGGACTTCATCAGCCAATTGGACCTCCACGTCCTTTCTTCGGTATGTTCGACTGGCCGAAGGTTGAAGGCGTCTTCGAAGGGCATATCAGAACTGTCATGCTCCATCATCGTCCATGGCATCATATTCGCATCCCCTGCGGCAAGTGTTGGTGCACCTCGCGTGCCTGGTGCGACTAGTCTCTTGTTCATACTGCACATCCAGTGTCCGTTGCTTTCATCAGCGATGGTGATTGCTGCTCGTGGTGGTACTCCGGTGCAATCCTGTTTGTGCGAGGGCGCAACCTCATCCACTCCCACATAGATGACTTGGTGTCATCCGCCACGGACATTAGCAGTTTTTGGGTGTATGGGCATGAGTATCAGTGTCAGCTCCAAAGTGTGGTTCAGCCTCTCCAACTCCGGCTCGTACTACAAAAACGGTGGATCAAATGCATGCTCCAGCAAGAGCACCCAAACTGTGGGAGTGTTTGCGTCAAAACAATTGACATGTACGTCGGACTCTCAACAGTGCTGGTTGACCTTTTCGGAAGCAAGCGGAATGCTGGTATGCTTGTGTTGTAGCGATTTTCGGGCACAATGTGAGGCTGATCAAGAGCATCAGCCCTTGAGTTGGCTACAAACTCACATCTTTCGCAAGAAGTATCATTGGCCGTCGGCTAGAGACACACAGTAAGCGCATACTGAAAAAGGCGTGCCAAGAGATGATTCGATAGGATGTTGTGGGTGGCGACGCTGTTCATTGCCGCTGCAGCCGAGATGGGCAAAGTCAATCGAACGCAAGATCCTCAGTGCCATATGCGCAAGAGATTGCAATGTTGTTCAGTGCAATAGAGTCATTGATATGAGTACCCGACTTGCGACGGCCTGTGATGACGACTTTGAGATTGCATCGTCGAGGACCAATAAAAACAGTGTGGTTGGTGGGCAGCTTCCGGCAGCTTTTGGGTTGCTCACCATGAGAAAGCATGAAACCAGTACGCAGAGCGACTATCCTCAGAACGGCGTCTGATGTTGGGTGTAGTGGTCGAAGGAAAATATGCACCAAAGCTACAGTGTGTTGTCGTGTTTGGAGCTGTTTCTGGCAGAATCAGCTGTGGAAGCAAAGTGACTACTTTCGACTTGCCGTACATGTACCCTTAGAGTCCTGTTGCATATCTAACAGCACCTTGGCTAATGCATTGCAAGCCTTTGACTTGTCATGATGCGGAGATGCGGTTGCGGAGTAGTCGGCTTTGGCTCCGGTGGTGACTGCTTGTTCCCGTAGATTTTATCCGACGAAGAGGGTGTATCAGATAATGAGCATGGGTGATTGTCATGCAGCTGGGCTCCAACTCTTCTACCATGTTCGAGTAATTTCGCACCGAGGCATTGCCGGTGACTCTCACAGGCACGTTCTTCGATGTCGTGGGGCTTCAGCGTGCAGAACCCTTGTACAGTTAGTCCTGAGCAAAATCACAACACCAAGCGCATGTCGCTGGCATACCAGAAGAGAGCAAGCGAAGAGGTCGAATAGAGTCTGTGTTGAAAAGTCTGCCGACTTGGAATGCGCCCTCGTTTTTCAGCTCACGTTTGGGAGTCGCTGCAGTCGATGTCGCTCCAGGTGCTGGATTGGAGGCAAGAGGTGTGGCTACCTGAGGAGTCGCAGTAGCTCCTAAAATAGGCTGGGCTGGAGGTAGTCCACCGGGACCTTTGAATTCACGCTTGACTGGCAATTCATCTACGCTCCGTTTCAGCGGCGTCGAAAGCTGGCGGTTAACCGGCTGGAGAGGCTGTCGGACGGAGCCCTAACTACTGGCAGCATTGCTAAAGGATAGTGTGGGTGCTGGCGACTCGCGCTTGATAGCCGAAACGACAACGAGTTGATCTTTGATGTCTGGAACATCGCCGACTGTTGCTTGATCGTCCATGGTGCACGCACGGGTCATCACGGCCGGGAATCACATCAACGTCAGCAGCGTCGCATTTGTTGTCCAATCGATCCACAGTCGCCTCATCACTGTACCAAGTATTTGCTGTGATAGGTCGTCATGCTGGGAGCACCTCGCCTGGAAGGCGTAAGAGTGTTGTGTGCTGTAGTGTGATTGAGTGATCTGACACTACCCTCAAAGCCGACCTCCAAGTCACTGCTTGCCGGCGGTCGCAAATGTAAAAAGAAACCCTGCTACTGATATCTCCTTCTCTCGCCGCACAGAACAGTGAAGTATACAATGGCTGAACGATAGCTTCTGCTGAGCAGAGCTGGAGCGTTCGCAGCGCTGAGCCCCGACTCTTGGTGTTGCATTGGTACCTCCTTCTGCTCGACTTTTGCATTCCTGTCCGCGCATCACGACGGTGATCATATTCGATGCCGAGCTTTGAGCTCAAGAGAGTGGCTGTGGACTCTGCTCAGTGTCGGCTGCGTCGGCTTTGGCCTCAAGACTTTCATCTTGCCCAGATTTCTCGCAGCCGATGTGCCCCCAATTGGGCGCAATCCGAGGTGTAGCAAAGGAGGATAGTCAGGCATGAGCAGTGCCATGTCTCATGTTCGAGCGAGAGGTCTGTTGCACGCGAATTGGATGGGGGAACCGAGTGGCTGTCGTGAACATGGGAGGACGAGCTTGAAGGTGGGTGAGGGAGACGACGGAGGCGACGTCGTGGCTCCGGATGGTGGAGCCAGCTTGTCAGCAGGGAAGGGCTTGGCGACAATTTGGCTCCGAGAACTGGTGCCAATCTGTCAGCGACGTCATTCGGACTGACACGGCGGCTCTCTTTTGCGCCCAGAATTCGAAACAGCCCCAGCGTGGCTGGCAGGGGTGCCCAACCTTCTGGCATGCTCGCACCAGATCTTGCAAGCGACTTCCGCAATATCCAACGGCGTTCTTGCTCTTTCCATACAACACAGTTTGTGCGTTCATTGGAACCTCATGCCCTCTGCATTGCTCAGTTCAGTCATTGCTGGGAGATCACGGCGATGAGAAGCAATGATTGGCGACAATGACGGTGCGGCAAGTGATGGCCGCTGTCCTCTGGCGTACACCTGAATGACTGAACACACATTTGGAACTTGCTGCCTCGACCCAAGAAAGAAGGGTTGAAGACGCATTTCCCCACCAGAAACGGGAACGATGACTCGATGCACAAGCTCATAAAGTAAGCTTGCTCTCCTCTCGCTACTTGTCGGATGTGCTGCCAACTTCTCAAGGCAACGGAGAGCGGACGACACAAGTCTTCAGGAGAGTGGAGTTAGGGTCCTCGAAATGGTGATTCGCAAAGAAACTGTCTCACCAAGACGAATGGGCATTCCTGCACCGGCTCAACGAGGTATTCTATCTTGAACTGAGCTTGTTTTCCCACAGGGAGACTGGTGGATTTGCGTCAATGGCAGTCCGACCTTGGCTAAATCATGTCGAATGGCATCGAACTTGCGCGCGCGACTTTACCACAGCCACGTTACGGTCCGACCGTCACTTGGTATGGAGATCTTTCGCATCTTACTGTGGTATGCAGAATGTCGCGCCAACCCGTAGAACTGCCGCTATACACACCTCGCATATAGTACTTCGTGTAACCTAGGTTTGCCGCCTAAATTGGTAAGGAAATTGGGCATAGAAGAGTATATATAGCCTCTTAGGTATCGAATACGTTCTTCTAGCTCTTGATATCTATATTATCGCTATTTCTAGCGGTATAGCGAGTCCTAGTAGTTATTTACTTAGTAATCTAGATTACTATAGTATACCTACCGCTCTACTAGACCTAGGAACTTCTCCGGCTCTTCGATACAACTAATCTCTCGAATAATAAGATCTCTCTATAGCTAAACGTATCTAGATATACTATCGATAAGATCTATAATATATACGAACTATTTAGTATACTATATCTATACTATTTAAGTCGACTTAGGCGGAAGCGTATATTACGACTATTATATAAATAGGTACGTATTCGGGTAGTATTTAGGTTGTAAATCGCGATCGCGACTAATAGATATCTTAAATAGTATATTCTCGAGTTCCTCGATAGCTATCCTTATATCTACTAAGACGAGATTATCTAGTATCTATATAATACGTTTAATATTATTATTAGTTAATCTACGGTCTCTCGTATACTAAAGCGCTATAAATAGATAAAGAAGGTATATTAGCGTAGGGCTCTTAAGTATAATAAAGAGTTATATAAGAACTTTAAAGAGTAGTAGTAAGATAAGAATCTAGATAAGATATACTATATTAATAAGAGTAGTACGAATAAGCGTACTAGATAGCAGAAGACTAGATACTTACAAGTTAATAAACTATATAAGTTTAAGGGCTTAACTAAGTACTCGAAGAGGTAGAGGATACTACTAGTAATAACTTTATAAGGCTATCTCGAAGATATTCTCTATATCTAAGGATTAATTACTACTACTATATTCGAATACTAGCTTAAGTTTACCGTTATCCCTTAACTAAGCAGTCTAGATTAGTAGATTATAATAGATAACGTACTAATTTATCGTTCTTAGTATATTAAAGACCTCTATATAGTAGTAGGTATTAATCTTAAGTACTTACTACTATACTCGTCGGATTATAATTATATTAAGATCTTATTCGTAAGCCTAAAGAGCTAGATTAAATACTACTTCGAGGAGTATACTATCTTCGAGAACTTCGGCTACTTTATTAAGTATACTATTATAGAGATTAGTAGTAATAGTATCGCTAAGTATATAGTAGGCTAGTTCTAGAAGTATAGATATTATAGTTAATTAAAGATAAGAACCTACTATTATATATAACTAACTATAGTTACTTATTTAACTATAGACTCGCTAAGTCTAATAACTATCTCTAGCTTAGTAATATAGCGTTTTAACTCTTCTATCTCCTATCTTATTTCTTCTACTATAGTACACGTAGTATTAGTAGTATAGTCCTTTATAATAGCCTTAATATACTACGGGTTTAGTAATACTAGCTATAGCGATAAGCTTCTTAAATTAGCTAATAATAGTAAGATAGTAGACGTATTAATATACCCTTCTATACCTTATAGAGATTAAATAGGCGTAGTAATAATCTCCTTATTATCTTAACTATCCGCGATCTATCTAAGAAATTAGTTAAATCTATTAAGATATCTAATTAGTATACCTCTAATATACTATAGATAGCTATTATAATAGAAGAGCCTAGAATTTAGTAGTTTCGTAATTATTTAAGTCGCTAGTAGTACCTTAAGGCTATTTAAACTAGCGCCGTTAATATAGCGCTATATTCGTATTATAATCGAGCTACGATCGCCGAGTCGTAATTTAGAGAGTATCCGCTTAGTAAGCCGGAATCTATAACAACTAATAGAGTATTACTATAATACTACTATAATATATCTATATTATCTCTTTAGGAGGAAATAATACTATTAATACTACTAAATAACCTCCTATTATCTAGTTTAAAGAATATATAGTTATAGTAAAAATATAGTACTACTAAGATATTAGAAGTTCGTAGCTTTCTAATACCTTCTCTACTAGAAATCTTAGTCTAAACTACCGAAAGCTTAGCGACTACGAATACTAGGGTCGATATACGAAGCCGCGATTAACTATTAACGATAGATACCTAGAATAAT
>KZ107408.1:0-20767 GCA_000504365.2 Pseudocercospora pini-densiflorae CBS 125139 | reverse complement strand
ATAAGAATATCTAAGCGCTAGATACTATTATAATTATTTAAAGTTATAGTAGAGTATACTAGTATTTAGATAGCTCTTAGAATATAATATAGTTAGTAGAAATTATAGTAAGTCTAAGGTCGAAGATATAGCGAGTCTAGGTAAGGTTCGTAGCTATTATTAAGGTTAATATTATCGTACAAAGTAAAGCGTTATAATAGGCAAGAGCGACTAGAAATGCTTTGTCTACTTGGTCAATTTGGGGCTCCGTCACCCAGCAACTATTGGACTAGCGCTGCTCAGCTCGGCCTCCAACCACCCGCATCTACAAACACCTCATTCTCCTCCTCCCAACACCCCATAGCGCGTGTCGCTGCGTTGCAAGCACGCTGCTCATCCATCCAGATCGGCCATTGTTCGTACGCCCCTTTCAGTCTTCTTACGGAGCTCAGTGAGCTTCCTGCCCTTCTTCTTCTCCGCCTTCGCGCAGCCCGACGCCAGACTCCCGACGGTGCTCAGCGCATTCGTCCCAGCACCTTGTCATGTCATTGTCCTTACTCATTCACACCATGCTGCCCTCTTGTGCCGCTGTATTGCTCCTCCGCCGCGCCGCTGCCTCCTTCTCCGCTACTTCTTCTTTCACCTGCACCATGCCCTGATTGTGCTTATCTAACATTAGCCGCCATGGCAAACAGTCAACCACCGCAAACGCCGACATCTCTACGCCTCCGACATTCAGGCCGCAACTACTCCTTCACGCACCAGACCGACCACCTGGTCCAGAGAGCTTGGGAAGCAGGGACGTGGAAGGATTGAGAGCGCGGACTGGTTGGATTCAGTGCGCTTTTGCTTAATGGAGCGGATGCCGGCGATCTAGAATATCGCGACTGCATTGCCGCTTCGGCCAGCGAAATCGTCACCGCTTCCGAGGATGGACGATTACGATTACGGCAGAGACACGGATCTGGTGCGGTCCAGGGACTCTCCATCCGTGTCGCGCACTTCGGGACGTGACAGAGACGACTATCGTGCAGCCGACCCATACCGTGACAACCGCCGTCGCTCGCCGGGTAAGTCAAGCTCCCGGACTTGGAATATGATACAGTATATTGACCACTGCAGATCGTCGTCGCGACCGTAGGCGTTCACGCTCTCCCACTCAGATAGACCGCTACCAACCGGATCGCGTGCGTGACGACTACTCATACCCTCGCAGCCGTGATGAGCCTCACTCCAGACGTCGTTCGTCTCCACCACCCATTGACCGCTATGTACCTGGACCTGAGCCTGCCGCAGTTCTTGTGAATCCTTTACCTGACCCGATGAAATTGGACTTCCAGGTTGGATTCACATGGTTTGCAGAATGGTGGCGTACGGAGCAGCGCATCAAAGAGGAGAAGGAGCGAGCAAAGACTGGACGCGCACCACCTCGTCTGCGAGGCGAGCGGGAGTCTCGCGAAGATCGCGAAGCAGAGAGGCCGAAGATTCAGGCGGCCTACGATCAGTACAAAGAGAACCTCCAGAGATCTCAGGCTCAGACATTCGTCCGTCTGCACAAGAACGAGGATTGGTTTCGTGAACGATACGTGCCGGAAGTGCGGGAGCCATTCAGGCGAAAGCTGGTGGACTACCGCAAAGGCTTGTTCGCTCAGTGGGAGCAGGATCTGTCCAATGGCGTATTCGATGACTTTACACTGGAAGGCATCTACAAATCTGAGTCTAATGGACTTGGAGGTATCTTGGAGCGGGAAGAGGGAGAGACTTCAGCTGCAGCAGAAGTCCTTGGAGTCGGCGACCTGCTTCCATCCAAAGGGGGCGATCTCCGTGATCCAGCATCCATGCAGCCCACCTTGTTGATTAAGACGATCGCGCCAACAGTCACTCGTGACAAGTTTGAGTCCTTCGCCAAGGAGTACCTCGGTGAGGACGAAGGTGGATTCAAGCACTTGTCTCTTTCAGATCCGAACCCACTCAAGAAATGCCATCGAATGGGCTGGATCATTCTGAACCCAGAAGCTGAGCAAGATCCTGCTGCCGAAGAGCGTGCTGCTCCTCGCGAAGAGGGCGAGGATGGAGAAGAAACGGAAGCAAAGCCTGAGATGCCTAGCGGTCTCTCGAGCGTCAGCGACAAAGCTCTGGAGAAGATCAACGGGAAGACAATCGAAGATCCTGAACGCGGCAACTTTACTGTTCACTGTGGCGTACACCGGCCTCCAGAAGCTCCTAGAAAGAAAGCATTGTGGGATCTTTTCTCTTCATCTGACCGGATCGCGCGTGACCTGGAGCTCGCGACGCGACTTGTACGCAGACTTGACAATGAACTGGGTGATGAGTATTTTGGGGTCGCCAAAATTGAAGAGCGCGTACATGATCTTTCTGAGAAAGGTCTTTTGAAGCCCGCCACGCCTTCAAAGCCTGCTAAGGATCCGGAAGCGATGGATGATGACGCTGAAGAAGGCGAAGAGGACGAAGGCATGATCGAGGATGAAGATGAGAACGATGACGAAGAACTTCTGGTCAAGAAGAAAAAGCTGGATTTGCTCGTCGAGTACCTTCGTCGTGTCTTCAATTTCTGCTTCTTCTGCGTCTTCGAGTCGGACTCCGTGCACGAGTTGCAGCGCAAGTGCCCTGGCGGGCATTTACGTAGACCTCGCGCGAGCTTGACATCAGCTGCCAAGGAAACTGCACGAGCTAGTGCTTCGGGCGAGCCTTTCCCACTTCGAAAGAAGAATGACTCCAAAGCGGAGGGTGAGGAGGAGGTAGAAGTTGACATCAAGGAGGACAGTCCCGAGGAAGACAAGAAGTCGTTGATGAAGCCAAGTACAAAGACCACGCAGCAACTACAGCGTGCTTATAATTGGGTCAGAACGTTTGAGGAGAAGATTCTTCAGATTCTTGAACCCGACGGCGTCAACATTCGCAAGCTCGGCGGTACACCTTTGGAAGAAGGTGTCGACAAGGAGCTAAACAAGGTAAGTTTGACATTCATTACATTAGCGACCTCAAATGCTGACATTGTACAGTTTGTCTTGCAAGAGGACACCAACAAATTTCGATGCAAGGTACCCGAGTGCACGAAGCTCTTCAAGGGCACTGAATTCTGGCGCAAGCACGTTGAGAAGCGGCACGCCGATTTTCACGAGCGTGTACGCTCGGAGGTTGAGCTTGTGAACACGTACGTGCTTGATCCGGCTCACATTGCTCCTAGTAGGAGTGACGCCAACTCGAACGGGCACTTTCCTCTCAACAACCACCAGCCCACTGGCACACCCCGCGGCTTCCAGCTCAATCAAGCATATCCGATGGGCTTTCCAGGAATGCCTGCGGGCATGGCAACTGGTGGAGCGCCAGGCATGCCGGCTATGTTCGGTCACGGACAGCCTATGGGTATGCCGGGCTGGGCAGGCGCCATGGCAGGTGGTGTTGGACCGATGCGCAATAACAATCGTAGCTACATGAACAATGGTGGATACCGCAACCCTGGACCATACGCTCGCAATGGCAGAGGCAGGATGCCATCAATGACTGGCGGACGCCCAATGGGTATGATGGAAGGTGGCGCTGCCACGATGGGACCGAATGAAGCCGTGGTAGGACGTAGTCTTCGCAGCTACGAAGACTTGGATGCAGACAAAGGAGAAGGAACAGGAGAGTTGAATTATTAGATGGAGCTTCCTCGCATTAGCACGCAAGGCATGGCCGAGTCACTGTATTATTCGGTATCAGGAACCAAGAATGTGGAATAGAATAAGGATGGATATGGCAGAGCATGACTAGCTTGGCGATCACCTGTCTCAGACAGCTAGATACCAGAGAAACAATTCAAGTCAAACGAAAGTTATTATCAGAGATTCAGATGAGAAGGGTAAGTAGTGACAGCCCATTGAGAAACATGTCACTGCTCAATAAATACCTCCTCTGGACCCGGTCTTGATTGTCGTTGTCTATGATCTACATGCGGTCATTGCGCTCTGCAACAGAATTCCAACTTCGTTCAAGCCGCCTTCCTCTCTTGTCACAATGCGCTTCGGAATCTCCCATTCCACCACTGGTGCTTTCTTCATCTCTTTCCCTAGCTCCGCATCCACCAGTGAAGCGTAAGAATGGTCCAGGAAGTCCTCCAATTGGTAGTCACGCTTGGTGAATTGCTCTCCAATAATCTTGGCCAAGGTCGCGACGTTTGGATGATAATGTGCTCGCAGACTCTCAAGTTCCCACAAACTCGAATCGATGGCACCAGTCAACATCGGATCTGACTGTTTCACGTCGAATGGATCATCCATGCCTTCTTCTGCGTAGTTCGGATGCGCATTGTAGATGTTGTGGGCTGGGTGGTACGTGCGGTGAAGCATGAATGTGCAAGGCGGATGTTGCTTGAGCTGGTTGTATACCCAAGGCACGATCCAGACGATTGCTCCTGGCGGAGCTTGAAGTGCGAGTCGTGAGAATCTTTTGATAAAGCTTGCGACCATTGCGGCTGGCAAATGGCTGGAGTTCATGTAGATTTCGACTTGTCGGAAGAATCGACTTCGATGTTTACTGTGAAGGACGTCTTCGTCGAGCAGGCTGTAGAGCTTCGTGTAAAAGTCGGGGTAGTCCAGATTCTTCTCTGTGATCAAGTGGAAGAGACCACTTAGAGCCAAAAGTGCCATTGAACCGCCCTGATTGAATGAGTCTGTCAAGAAGTCTGCGAGTAGCTCCAAATGATTGGCGAACCATGGCAGGACTTGCGTAGTGGAAATGGTCAAGAGCTTTTTGCGATTCTCGACGGATAAGTTAGAACGGAAGACCGCAAGCCACGCTTCCCTTGCAACTTTTCGATGGCCAGTGATGGACAGTAGAGGGCTTTTGCCTTCTGGTTCGTCGCCATACCAGTCTGCTAATTGGTCTTCTGATTCAGGAATGCCTTCGATCTTACTCATGAGATCAACAGCATTGTTGGCTACACTTTCGGAGCCATTCTCTTGCAGACATTGCTTGACTGCAACGAAAGTGTAGAAGCGAACATCGTCCTTCTCTTCCACGTACTCGTCAATGAACTCCTGTCGGGCACCCTCCGCGTCTTCTTCTTGGAGAAGAGCATTGACCAATGCCGTAAAAGTGCCTTTGGTGTTCCGCCACGACTGCTCGGCGCTTTTGCTGCTGCCACATGCTTCTTCCTTGACGATTCGCATCAGAAGCTGCAAAGCAGTATTCTCTTGGGTTGCGTCCGGACTTCCGATCCACGTTATAAGGCTTGCAACATAATTCCGCAGTCGCGTTCGAAGTGCTTGCACAGTCTGAGCTTCCTTTTCTGAGGCACTCTTGTCCTTTGCTAGCTTGTCTGAGGCGATCAAGCGACAAAATGCTTTACAAAGTGATACTGCGGCCAGCATAGCGCTTTCCGGCTTTTTGCCTCCTGCCCCAACCGTTTTCTGCAATTCGTCGATGGTGCCATAGTGCTTCGGCGACTCGAATACCTGCTCTCCTAGCAGGAGAATGTGCGATTTTTCGTCGTCGGTAGATGTATTCAATTTTGGTGCTTTTCGTGATTTTGCCTCCTTCACTCCGACACTGCCATCTTGACCACTTCTCTTGCGCTTCCGACCATCACTCTCATCTTTCACCACTCCTGGCATTTTGCTAAATTCCTCCCAACAAATATCTCAGCACATATCGAAAGTACTTGGCCGCTGTTGCTGACCTCGAAAACTCGATCTGCACGGAACGATCCGCTTTTCCGAGCTTCGGTCGGTTGAAGCAGGAAGGTGCACGTCAAAGCACAGCAGAGATCCGACGACAAGCACATCTCCTCTCACCACATCACTCACAATGGCTTCGCGCTTGGCTAAGGGCGCATTGGGTACGCTCGATACTGTAGATGGACTGACATATGGCATTGGAACGCTGACCGAACTTTCGCAGGCGCCGTCCGAGCTCGCCCAACTCCCATCATCCCTATGCGCACTGCTCTGCCCGCTGCCACCACCTTCTCGACATCCGGACCGCGCTTCCAGCAGGCACAGCCACCGGCGAAGGACCCAAAGAGCACCGCGAGCGCCATTGTTGACGCCCTCCCGGGTAACAACCTTGCCTCGAAGACCGCAATCCTCTCCGCTGGAGCTGCCCTCTCAGTCGCAGCTATCAGCAATGAGCTCTATGTTGTCAATGAGGAGTCCATCGTGGCACTTTCTCTCTTGACCATCTACTGGGCTGTCTACACTTATGCCGGTCCTATGTACAGCGAGTGGGCTCAAGGCCAGCATGACAAGATCAAGGGCATTTTGAACGCAGCGCGAGCGGACCACACCAATGCCGTCAAGGCCCGCATTGACAGCGTAAAGGACCTCAGCGGTGTCATTGATGTCACCAAGGACCTCTTCGCTGTGTCCAAGGCAAGTGTTACTCTATGATGAAGCTACATATATGTAAGTTCTAACATTTGCGCAGGAAACTGCTCAGCTTGAGGCTCAGGCCTACGAGCTTGAGCAGAAGACCGCCATCGCTGCTGAGGCCAAAGCCGTTCTGGACTCATGGGTGCGATACGAGGGCCAAGTCAAGGCCAGACAACAGAAGGAGCTCGCCGACTCCGTCATTGCTAAGATCGAGAAGTCGCTGCAAGATCCCAAGGTTCTTGACCAGATCCTTAAGCAGAGTGTCTCCGACATTGAGCGTGAGTTTAAAGAGAAATTTGCTACGCTGATCCAATACTGACCGGTTGTGCAGGCATCGTCTCGCAAAAGTAGAAGAAACAGTCACGTGTCAGCCGTGACGTTCCAGTTGGACGAGCTACGAGCTACTCGGTCGCCGACCAACTTGTACATATTATAGACATCTGCTGTGGAAGAAGCGAATCGACGGTTTCCTTTGTCATATATGCCCCATCTCTTGATACATCCTTCCAATGACCCAATGCCAAGCACTAACCTACTTTTTCCTCGAGCGGAGCTGGCCGCAGAAATTGCCGCTGGCCGCTCTATCGAATCTCGCGGCTTTTTCCACGCTACGCAGCCACCTCTACTCTTTACCATTTTGATCTCGCCGGTTACTCACTAACATCCAAATTTGCACTCTGCAAGGAAGGAATATCATCACAATGGCCGCTGCGGTAGCTGCGCCAAACACGACTCATAATGAAGCTCGACAAGCAGCTCAGCAATATCTAAACACTCGACTAGCCTCTGGAGCAGGAGCTAAGCTCTCTCGACCATTCACAGTTCCAGAGATCAACATCAGCCGCTCATTTTCGGACAACTTAGACGATCGCAAAGCCGTAGCGAAGGAAATCCAGGATGCTTGTACCTCTTCAGGATTTTTCCACATCACTGGTCATGGCGTATCAGAAGAAACTAGACAAGGCGTCATCACGGCTGCAAAGCGTTTCGCGAAGGAACTGCCACGAGAAAAGAAAGAACGTCTTCACGTAAAGCACTCAGAGTACTTTCGCGGATGGGAGCCCGCGGATTTCACCTATGTCAACCCTGGAGATTGGAGCGCCGAGGACGCTGCGCCCGAGACCAAAGAAGGGTTCAACTGGGGGTACGAATCTGGTTTGGACCCTACGGGCGGCGATGGACAGTACCGCGAACTCGATGGAAAGGACATCAATGGGAACGTGTGGCCGAAAGAAGATGATCTTCCAGGATTTTATGATGCGGTCAAGCAGTACTATGGAGAAGTTTTGCAATTAGCGCGACACCTTTTCCGACTGTTTGCTTTAAGTTTAGATCTGGACGAGAATTATTTTGATGCTATGACGACCCATCCGGGTGGAATTGCTAGGCTTCTTTACTATCCAGCAAGCAAGGACCCTAAGCCGTTGGACCCGGTAAGAAAGCCATATTTAAAAATTGTTCAATCATCAAGACATCTGCTGATTGTCGAGTCATTGCTTTGCAGGTGCAGAAAGATAAAGAGATTGGCCTAGGAGCCCATTCGGACTATGAGTGTTTCACGTGAGTTGATCGGAGGGAGAACAGCATCAAGGAACATGTGGCAAGAGAAACATCTAGTGACTAACAACATATGCGCTTCAGGATCTTGCTATGCTCCACTGCATCTGGTCTTGAGATTTTGAGTCCAGAGAATGTCTGGGTACCAGCGCCCGTTGTCGATGGAAGCTTTATCATCAATGTTGCAGACTTCATGATGCGATGGACGAACGGTAGATTGACCCAGCAGCCGAATGGATTTGGGGCACTAGCTGACATCTTTCCGCGACTAGGGGTCTACAAATCGACGGTTCACAGGGTTGTGAACAGAACCAAAGACGAAAGGTACTCGGTTCCATTCTTCTTCTCGATCAACTATGATCAAATGGTTGAGGTGAGTGTCTCCGGAGTATTTTGTCGGTGTTGGGAGCTTTGCTGATGAAAGGAAGACGCTTCCAAGCTGTGTTACGCCAGACAATCCATCGAAATATCCCCCGATCAGAGCTGGAGAATATGTGCTCGAGCGACTGCGAGCGACTGCCAAGGACTCATGAGCAATGCTAGAGGGTAATGGAGTATTTGGTGTCGGATCCGGATGAAATATCCAGTGTGAGCAGCCGGACACCGCTTTTGAGACGAGGCTCATGAGGTCGATAGCAGATCATTTCGAGACCAGCACCGACATGGATGCCTTGTTGGATCTAGATGAAAGCAGGTTGTGTGTAGTGCTGTGACCATTATATGCACCCTAGCAGACACGAAACGGACGCGTTGGTTTGACTCACAGACGAGCGTGTCTTGATGTATATAGCTCTTATACGCGTCTTTGTAGATACAACGATCGATCCAGCAATATTGATCAGAAAAGTGCGACTTGCTCGTGGTAGAATGTCTCAACGATCGAAAGCCGCAGAAGGCCGCAAGGCAATCGACAAGCAGCCGACGCCGCTCCGTCAAAAGCTTCAAAGCCCGCGTGCAATTCCACCGAAGCCGACAAGCACTGGGAGCACAGGCAAGCTGCATACAGCTCCATCCGCAACTTCAACATTCCCAACATTACCTCGCGCCAATCCGATAAAACCACCACACCCGCGTATGCTCGAGCCCATTGCCGCAGGCGCAAAAGCAATGGGCATCTTCAAAGCCGCTTTCGCTGCAACTGGCTGGACCACACTGGGCGCAACTGCTGGTTACGTTTTCTGGACGCGCAAGACCAAGATTGTCGATGTGCCGCCGACAGATTACCTTTTCAACTCTACTTTCTACGCACGATACAATCCGAATAATGCCCCCGTAACACAGGACTTGGCGATCCGGAGGGTGCCATTGACGCAGATAAAGCCTGAGCTGTTAGAGAAGGAAGGGAAGCTGGTGGAATCGTTCTGTGCTGGTGTTTGGTCCGGTCTCGGTAGGAGGCCCTCATAAGTTCGTATTGTTTCGTTTGCTAATCATGCTATGTACTAAAGGCTTCGCCTACCAACGCCGCTTCCTCGAGAAAAAGTACCGAGCAGATCCTGTCACTCAAGACCATCTTTGGGATATCAAGGACCTTCAGTCCAATACCTACGAAATCGGTACCAAGATTACGGACCACTTTGAAGTCATCTCAAAAACTCCCTCCAGCATAATCGTGCGTTGCGGCGACTCCCCGAGAATACAAGATGTGCGAGCCTCCGACGGTCTTTTCGAAATGACGGCCGAGGTCAAGAAGGATGAAGGCGTTGCCGAATTCGGTCTGAAGAGTATATTCTACAACGGACTTGCCCAGCCAGATAAAGAGAGTAAAGTGCCTCAGCAAGGTCCCATGAGCACCTGGATACAGTGGCTTCATCAACAGTATGACAAGGTCTTGATGGAGACCGCGATATCGAACGTTTCGAAGTAAGGGCAATTATGAACCGGTCGAGGAGTTAGACGTAACCGAATCGGCTATCTAGTCGAGGAAACGAGCATCATCGTCGTAATCGAAACTGAAATCGTCGTGCTGGCGAGAGGAGTGGTCGTCTGTTCGACGAAGCACTTCTTGACACGCTTTTCGCACTTTGCTCTTCATTACGGACGACAGTCGACTCCAGATATCTTCAGCCGCATCGGTTATCTCGTCGATGAACATCTTGTCGGTCCTTGCCTCGTTTGCTGCTGACTGTTCTGTGCTTTTGCAAGTCCCCTCAACCTCTGTGGACAATGCCCGCTCATCACCCTCCGCCCTCTGCGAAAGATCGCATTCTTTTGCAACGCTGACGAAGTCCAGTGGTAGGATCTCCATATCGTCCGTTTGCAGACCTTGCAGACTTCGAACTGGAACGGAATGTAGCAGGCAACACGAGAAATGCAGATGTGCATCTCATGCTCTTTTGTCCGCTTCCGGCGACACTCTGTCTTTGCCTACATTCATGCTCATGACACAAAGAGCCATCCTACTATCTTTATCAGCTGAGAAGATCAGTGCACGACAAGACAGCTTGTGCCATGTGCACGGCACGAGAGTCTTTGCAGAAGCGAGGAATGCTCATGCGCATGTAGTCTCAGAAGGACCTCGGCTTTTCATCAGAGCTCTGGTAGTTTCTTTCAGTTCGTGCCATTCCGTGCCATGATTTCTGGAATCGTATTGGAGGGGGACTACAAGAGTCTGAGCAAGAATCACACCCGAAGAACAAAATCGTAAATCTGGAGAAGGTTTGGCTACTGCAAGGGCATCCTGAACACAGATCTTGCGCTATACTGCTCTTGGCCTTGACTTCAGATCGGATCTAGGAACCGAAGATCGATCTCCTGCTGAGCTCTTTGGCTCTCCCAAGCACTTTTCGTGATGTCACCCCGACGCATCAGAATAATGTCGTGGTCATCAAGTCAATGACGAGCTGGCTGGGAGATGCGAAGCCACTGTTAGATAAAGTGTTTGATGCATAAAAGTTGTGGTTGGATAGTCTTCGCTCGCAAGTCTGGCCTTGACATTCGCACGATCGTATTATTGTCCATTGTTACTGTTTGAAAGCTCCGTCGCCATGCCTCCCAAAGACAAGTATACCGATCCTGAGCTTCGCGACCAAGTGAAGGAAGAAATTAAGGAAAGCGACAAGGGTGGTGCTCCTGGACAATGGTCAGCGAGAAAGGTAGGTCGAGTCCACTTTTGAATTATAGGCAGCTTTAACCCTTTTCGAACAGGCTCAAATGATGGCGAAGGAATATAAGAAACGTGGTGGGGATTACAATCAGGATAAGGATCAAAAGGACGAATCTCAGCAGAATCTCTCGAATTGGGGCGACGAAGAATGGCAGACCAAGGAGGGTAGCGGCAATGCGAAGAAGGAGGATGGTACAGAGAAGAGGTACCTACCCAAGAAAGCATGGGAGCAAATGAGCGAGAAGGAGAAAGAGGAGACCGATCAAAAGAAGCAGGAGGAGTCTAAAGAAGGGAAGCAGCATGTTGATAACACAGACAAGGCCAAAGAAAGTCGCAAAAATGCGAGTAAGAGTTCTGGAGGAAAACAGTCCAATGGTAACAAGTCCAATGGCAAGAAAAGCAACAAGCAAGACGATGATGATGCTGCCGCTCAAGATGACGAGGATGATGAAGAGTTCGAAGATGATGGTGAAGCCGAGCAGGACCAAGGCGGCGAGAACGACGAGGGCGAAGAGGAAGAAGCCCAGGATGACGAAGACCAGGAAGGCGACGGCGAGGAAGCCAAGACTGGCCAGAAACGTAAGGGTGAGCAGTCCAATGGCTCGTCCAAGAAGCAGAAAGACAACTCTGGCCAAGGCAAGTCAAACGGCACGATAGGATCGAAGCATATGGATGCCCAAGAACCTGGAAAGCAAGGTTCGAAGGACAGACTTCCGAAGGAGGGCCAGCAAATCCACTGGAAAGCTATGCCTGGCTGGGTTGATGGTGAGGTGACTGAGATCCTGAAGAAGGACAAGACCGTCGATGGCAAGTCAGTCAAGGCTTCTGACGATGATCCAAAAATTGTTCTGAAGTCCAACAAGAGTGGCAAGGTACGTTTTCCTCTTCCATGACTCGACACTAATAGTGAGATCTCTTTGCTAACCCGAGTGTGTCTGCATGTAGGTCTGTGTGCATAAGCCTGATGCTTGCTATTATGATTGATGAGCCATGGCTCTAATGTAATAACGTCTGTAATTGTAGATAGAGCTGTACATTTCTTGCTTATGGCTCCCCGGCACATTAGAGCCACATGCATTCCAAACTCGTACTTACCGTGCCAGTCTTATCAAGCTCGAAAGGTCCAAAAGTGCTATCGAACAAGTTGTTGGTTGAGGAGCTGCACGCGCGGAACCACTCCAGAGTAGAGTATCCCTTGACCGGGCGCGTGTACTGATGCTTGATGTGGGCTAAGACCTGAGTAAATGCCAGCGGCAATTATCTTATGCTCCTCTGGCTCGTGGCTGTAGTCTTGCATCTTGCGTGTCGCTGCATTTTCAAGAGTTCATGTTGGTCAGGAAGCTGACGAGGGTCTTGCTAATCGGTCTTCGCGTATTCAGCCAATGAGCTTGTCGGAATCCATGCATGGCTTTCATGGAGGCGCGTCCAGCCGCATAAAGTACCTTGCCATCTCCATGGACAACAATCTTCCGCCATCCATCGACGACGTGGATTGAGCAACTAGGCCTGAGAAGTTCCTGCGGTTGCTCAAAGTGCGCAGTGCCGAAAGCCTGGTTTCCGCGTTTGCAAAGAGGAAGAGCTCGCGTCAACACATGCTAGCGCCGCTTGCCTGCATGACGAGCAGGAGTGTAGGAGCTACCGTCCACGAGGTGCCGCGTGCAAAAGCAACGCAACGCAACGCAATGCACGATGCAAGCTGAGTACCATCCTGTTGGACTTCAAAGCACACTTGCTCTTTCAGCACACTGGTCGACCGAGAGTTGACCCGCTATGAAAGGGCGTAAATGCCATGCTTACCTCTCCGCAAGCAAACAGCATCATCCTTGCGTACCATGATTTCGACAACAGCCCAACGAGCAAAAAGTCCGTGTTCACGGCGACCGAAAAGTCCACTTCTCCAGAATGGTCCCAACACTGGATCGCTGCATACACTATGCTGTACTCGGCCTCGTTGTGTACATTATCCGCATGTTCCGTAAAGCGGATTCGTTCGTGACGTAGGAGTTGTCTTTGGTGCAAAACTCAATTTGAGCTGTGATAGCGCTGAAAGGAGCGCTGGCAAACGGTACTGGATGCAGAGTAAGCAGCCTTTTCCTTTATAAGCTATTGAGAGGCGGGCATAGCTCGCACCCTCAGATCTGTGCGACTTCACTCTACCGACGAAGCTGTCTACGGCATCGAACAAAGCTGGCCTTCTGTTCAACGAGCTTTGACATTCAAGCCATTGGACCAATAGACAGCAAACATGAATGTAGAAGATGCGGACATCGTCTACGCGGAACGTGACGCAGACCCAGAGAGATTTCGTGACTATGGTAAGGTTTTGTTCATATCGCGCATGGCAGATCTACGACTGACACATAGTACAGATCCTAGTAGTTCATTCGATGCCGCGTATACCGATGCTCACACACGCGAAGCATCTCGACGAGCATCTCGCCAGCAATCCAGGAGGACTAATACACAGCAGTCGAGAAGTGAAGCAGTAGAAGAGGAAGAACGAGAAGGATCTATCAGCTCCTCGAGCGCTTCATCTATCCCGGATCGTAACACCAGCTATTCCACCTCTCATAGACCGTCTGTGGCAACCAGGACGTCAACCAGAATCGAAGATGAATTTATGCACTACCTTGACCGACATCCCACAGCCATCCAGCGCATGTCCGAGCATCGACTACAACATTCTCAAACAGTCGGTTCAAGAAAAGCGCCAGCTGACGCGGGAATTGATCTGCCGAGCTTTGGAGGAAAGAAGCCGTATCCGCCGCCTTTGCCTGAGCGAGAAGAGTATGTTGTCGAGTTCGACGGCCACGACGACCCTCGACACGCTATGAACTGGCCAACCAAGAAGAAAATGATCATCACAGCGATTCTCATCTTCGATTCGCTGGCGGCCACTTTCGCATCTTCGATCTTCTCCCCCGCAGCTATGTATGTCGAGCGAGAGTTCCACAAAGGTCGTGAGGTCGTCACGCTTGCAACATCCCTATTCGTCCTTGGTTATGCTGTTGGACCGATTGTATTTGCTCCCATGTCAGAGCTGTACGGAAGAAGACTTCCTATCGTCTTTGCAGCCATCTCCTTTGGCATTTTCAACATTGGCGTTGCGGTGGCGAAGGACTATCAGACCCTGATCATCTGCCGTTTCTTTGCTGGATTCTTCGGAAGCGCTCCACTCGCTATTACTGCTGCTGTGTTCGCAGACATGTACAGCAACCAGTATCGTGGTATAGCTGTCTGCATCTTCTCTGGAACTATTATCAACGGTCCGCTCATGGCCCCGTTCATCGGTGGTTTCATAGCCAGCTCGTATCTAGGTTGGAGATGGGTCGCGTACATTCCTGCTTTCATGGGCTTTGCCGCTGGAACAGCGGCTCTTTTCTTCCAGGATGAGACCTATGGACCTGTCATCCTGGTCAGCAAAGCATCCGAACTTCGACGTTTGACACGAAATTGGGGAATCCACGCGAAGCAAGAAGAAGTTGAAGTGGACCTGAAAGAACTTGCGTCGAAGAACTTGATGAGGCCTCTTCGCATCCTGTTCACAGAACCGATCGTTCTTCTTATTACAATCTATATGAGCTTTTTGTACGGGTTGCTATACCTGTCCTTGACAGCATTCGGCATCGTCTTCGGACAGATCCATGGCTTCGGGCCTGGCGTGAATGGGCTGCCATATTTCGGAATGATCGTCGGCGTTTGCATTGGTATTGCGCTGGTCCTCTTCGATGCTCCTGGCTATACCAAGAAACTTAAGGCCAACAACAATATCCCGGTGCCAGAGTGGCGAGTCCCAATCATGATGCTAGGCACGGTATCTTTCACAATTGGTCTTTTCTGGTTTGGCTGGACTGGGTAAGTGCACCTGTGGAGACCTAGATCTGCATCTCACATGTTAATCAATTCAATAGGTACACTGCAAGCATACCGTGGATCGTACCGACGCTTGCTGGTCTAGCCTTGGGGTTCGGCATCTTCACTGTCTTCTTGCAGTGCCTGAACTATATTATCGATGCATATCTAATGTTCGCAGCGTCTGCGATCGCTGCCAACACGATCATGCGTTCGATCTGTGGTGCAGTCTTCCCACTCTTTGCATACTACATGTACGAAGGCATCGGCGTCAATTGGGGCATGACCCTACTTGGCTGCTTATCGGCACTCTTCATACCGATGCCTTTTGTGTTCTACTTCAAGGGCAAGCAGATCCGCGCAAAGTCCAAATTTGCACCAGCTCCAGATATTGAACAAGACAAGCGTCGCGATGAGGAGAGCAAGGGTGGTGGCGAAGGTGACGAGAGTGATGGAACTGCTGCCAATGACACTAACGGGAATGTCAAGAAGGAAGCATGACCATAAGAGCAATGTAAACGAGTCTTCTAAGTAATATTCACAGAAGTAAGCCAACTAAGGCTCACACTGGCTCACCAAAGCCCTTCAACAAAAGTGGGGCATGCAACGTTCCTGAACACATGAAAAGTCTCCGGAAACTCTGCGAATCCTTCCGTCGACCACAAACAAGTAACCGACCCATTAATGTGACTGATGCCTACATGAAGTCCTATAAGATAGCCGTAGCCCACTGATCGCAGACCACAATGATTGCTGCTGCACATTTTCTCACATACCAATTACATAACGACCACAACTGCAAACGTAACTAAAGCAACGAGCAATCAAGATGGGTAACATTGGAGACAGTGAGTCCGATGATCCAATTCTCTTGAGCAATACACTGATGTTATGCCAGCCAAGGGAGATGATTGGGAGGCGATGGCAAAGATCTACAAACAACTCACTGTCGGTGTCAGCCACAGACCCATAGCAGTCATCCTCGAAAAAGTCAATGCACTCCTGCCGTTCTCTGAAGCAACGAGCATACACGACAATGGCTGTGGTCCAGGCGCGATTATATCTCGAATCATTCAGGATTACCAAATTCCCAGCTCAGCCAGCCTCACAGCAAGTGACTTCTCGAGCCATATGATCGATCAGCTTAAGAAGACGAAAAAGGAGGAGATGGAGGCAGATCCAAAGGGCCCTTGGTCGCGGCTTGAGCTGTCTGTGCAAGATGCGATGGACTTGAAGAATATCCCCGACGAATCGCAATCGCATGTCACCGCAGGCTGGGTTTATTTCATGACGGTCTGCATGTCTTTAACATGATGCTGATAGTTCGCGACTGACAGAGTGAACCAGGCCGATCCCATGAAATGCCTCACAGAGTCGCATCGTATTCTGAAGCCCAACGGTGTCCTTGGCCTTTCTTCGTGGAAGGATTCGCAATGGATGGCCATATCTAACAACGGCGTAACGGCAGTACGTCCAGATGCCAAGACGATCGAAATACCCGAGGAATGGAAGTCTGCGGAAGGTATTGCTGAAGAGCTCAAGAAGGCGAACTTCAGAGATATTGACTCGGTCGAGGTTCACGTGGACATGACTTGTAAGTTGAATCGAAGGGCATGGTCCACTCCTCACCTTTGAGGGGGTCTTTGATCCTCGAACTCTTACTGATCCCTACGACATTAGTTGACTCGCACGATGCATTGGTCGAATTACTGTCTGAAAAGATGCCCCATATAGCGAACATGACCAAAGATTGGGTAAGTCTGTTGGGTTCAAGGTACGCACCATGTCTGAGACACTTGCTAACCTCGTACCCTTCGGTTTTTGTAGTCTGAAGACGAAAAGAAGCAGCTTAAGCAGACCTTTGGGGAGATGATCAAGGAGGCTTCCCCGAGTGAGCCTGGAAGGATGACAGGTACCGCACTTGTCGCTGTTGGACGCAAGTAGTTATTTCGGATACATGTCAATACAGAGCTAGGTTCATGCCGTCTCGTCTGTCATCTGTTCTGCCAGTGTTGCTGAACCACCTTATCTCGGTCGCTCAGTTAGAAGCCTGACAGCTCAGGAAACTCTCTCGGACTTGTGCCCTAGCTCCTGAAGTATCTTGAGGCTGAGTGGTGTATTGACAAAATCCTTACAGATGAAAGTTGTCCAGTGGCGCTTCGTGCTTGATCGTCTCCCATACCTGGTCGATACGCTTCACCGCATTTTCACTCAGAGGTCCAGAATTGATGGATGATAGTGTCTCCTTCAGCTGCTCAACCTTGCTCGCTCCGATTATGATGGCATTCCCATGCTCAGGCTTCAACGGGCTCGAGTAGCGCACCCAGCGATACGCGAGATCAGCTTTCGTGACTCCCTCGTCATTGGCGATGCTTGCCCATTGGTCAAGGGCGTCCAAATATGACTGCTTCCCATACATCGTCGTATACATATTTGAGAGAGCGGTACCAGTGTTGAATCTGCCTGCACCACTAGCGATCTGCTCTTTCGACTTCACGAGGAAGCCGCCCGCGAGAGGTGAGTACGCGTAAAAGCTCATGTTGAGCTTGCGCAAAGTGGGAAAGAGAAGCTGCTCTTGCTTCCTCGCAACTGCAGAATAATTTCCTTGATACACCTGAGGCAGTGGATATCCCTTCGTTTTGCAATGATCGTGTACCTTTTGAACATCCTCGGCCAGGTAGTTGGACAGTCCAAACCGTTTGAAGAAGCCAGACCTGTAGACCTCGTTGATGGCAGAGAGCGTCTCCTCAAGATCTGTGTTCGCATCTGGGGCGTGAATGTACAGAATGTCCACATTGGAGCCCAGTCTTTCCTTGCTGGTCTGCACTTCGCTCGTGATATTTGCCTTGTTGGCTCCGCCGTTTGGATTGAAGCCACCTCTTGTTTTGGTATCGATCGTGAAACGCTTGGGGGCACCAGCTTCGCCCAAGATCTTCTCGCTATCGCCATACAGGCTCGCTGTATCGATGGTGTGGCATCCTCCTTTCTCCAGCAGATCGAAAGCCTCCTGCAACTTTTTGATGTCTCCAAAGCCTCTGTCTGGATTGATGGCGCTACCACCGAAAACGACTTTGATACCAGACATGATGTTCGAGCAGGAGTATGCGTATGTAACTGCGAGACTGAAGCACAAGATCGAGGCGTGGCTCTGCTATTGCGTTCATGCAGACAGCGGCAGTATTCGTATGCTCCTGGTGTCAAGTAGATTTCAAAGCAATGAAGGCAAGAAGCATTGTCAGTCCTGTTGGCACTTACCTTAGGTCACAACTTGCTCTCAGGGCAATGCTCCTACCATTTGCGGTCGCAGCGGCCTCCGTTACCCCATTGGAGCGGGGCCATTCTACAGCGCGTAAGCTCACAGCTTGAATTGCGTGAGACTCCATCGTCTCGGTGACGAGCTGCAGCGAGAGGAGGTCGGCCACCTCGGCCAAGAGTTGCCCTCTACCCTGGAAAATTACATTAGTCAGCAACAAGACGTCTTCGGCCCCTGACCACTTCTTCTCCCTCTACGTCTCCAATGCACCTCTCACGTTGCCGGGCAATTTCCAGAACAGACTGTGCGATTACTGAGCGCCGCGAGGCTTTGCAGTGTCACGAGAGACAACGACACCCTTGGCAAGACCTCAACACGCTGACAAGAATGTACAGCCTCCTGGACGCTTATCGCCTTCGGCATGGAGCGATATGCTCACCATCGCACAGCAGTGGAATCGTCCACGGCTCTGCAACGTCGTGTCTTTCCTGGCCAACCATTTACATGGGATTCCACGCAAGGTGCATTCCTGCTGGCTCGCTGACCTTGCATCTGGCGTTTTTGGTACTACCATTCCGACGCCTTCGTACCTTGGAGCAGATTTTTTGCAGTTCGTGAACCATCCTCCGTTCGCGCAGCAGCCATGGCAATATCAGCTATGACCTGCCCTGTCGCACTCATCAAGCATGCGGCGTCTTTAATGGAACGGTCTAGTGCTTGTGAGATCGTACCTGCAGAGGTATGTGGCAGCCGTATTGCAGTCTGGCTATAGCTGAGCCTGCATCTATCTTCAACTGCTCAATGATTTCGACTCTCTTATCTCTTTTTCTGTTACATTCATCTTCCACGAGATGATGGGCCATTTGCGTAGTCCATCCTCGATGAGCCATAGAAGCGGTCGACGACGATGGAATTGCGCCTATCTGGCCTTGACCGTTTTCACACTGGTTTTCTTTGTGGCTGTCATACCTCTGCCACAGGACTATCGGGATCCAAGGGACGCCTTCATCCACGACGTGACAGAGCACATACCTCAATCCATCCGGCCGGCAGCGAATATCAATGCAGCGCGGCTGGCAAAGACAACATCCAAACATGCCTATGCGACATTTCTAGCAAGCAGTGCCGGTGAACGACATGACGAGAATATCAACCAGGACAAATACTTTGTAGCCACACGAATACTCGCCTATCAAATACTACATGCGCCTGAAACGAGAACGCGCAGCAAGATTCCCTTTATTGTCCTAGTAAATGAGGGCGTGTCTGATCTGAAGAGAGAGCGATTGCGTCGGGATGGCGCTATCATATGGGAAGCCGAGCCCGTCGATCCAAAGTGGATTAAAACAGAGATCTCGACTTGGCAGGCCGTCCTCACGAAACTTCGTCTATGGGAGCTCACGCAGTTTGAGAGAATATGTTTTCTTGACGGCGATACTGTCCTCACACGGAACATTGACGATGTTTTTGATGATCCGGCAGTGAGCACCAAGCAGACGGGCACAAAAGAGAGTGCGCTACGTGAAGACGAAGCACAGCAGCCTCGCCAATATGTCTTCGCAGGCGTGCCTGAAATGATGACGGTATAAGTGAAAAGGAACCCAAGAGCTACTGACCTCGCTGACTCTGCGCTCTCGACAGGTACATCACTACCCTCCTTCTCAAGACGCACACGACTATCCCAATTTCAACTACTTAAACGCAGGTAAGCTTTCTATGGCCGCAAGCACCTCAATAAGCTGTCATCTCACATCTTTTGATTAGGCTTCTTTGTATTTGAGCCAAGTGTGGAGCTACTAGCATACTACATTTCGCTCACGGATACGCCTGGCCGATTCGAGCCTGAGCTGCCGGAACAAAATCTGCTCAACTACGCACACAGGCCCAATGGCAACATGCCCTGGGTACACCTAGACACAAAATGGAACATGCACTACCCGTCTGTGCAAGATTTGGAAGGCGGAGTAGCCACTTTGCACGAAAAGTGGTGGGAGCCAGTAAGATACACACCATACCATATATTTGACTGTTCGAAATGTGAACACTCGCTAATCTTGGCAACTTCTGTCTGCAGGTCTACACGGACTTGAGACCGTATCTTGAAAGTTGGCGGTGGCGTATGGAAGGCTTCTACGAAGCCCGAGACCTGTTCATGAAGCACAGAGGCTAAAGTAGATGGTAAATATGGCTCCTGCATTTGGAGGACTGCTTCCTGTCGATTGCACTGAGCTGAAGAGCTGGTCGAGAAAGTGTTTCCTCCAGCGAAGTTGCATTCAGGAATGTTACGACAATGTTGCGCCTTGAAATTTTAGGATACCAGCATGTATTGGCAGATTTTATTGCGATGGGCGAGGCCATGAGCACTGCCTTGACACACCTGGAACCTCGATTCATTACCAGCCCCGGTGTCGGAGATTTGCAGTGTTCGTAAATACAATCGCGATCGATTTAGCTGGTGCTGTCGGTTTGAGCCATTCCGCTTCGGCATCGTCACTGTCTTGAGCCGCTCCATCACAGGTCTGATGACATGCCCTCACGAGGTGGTATCGAACTTTTTGCCGCTTCATAAATAGAACCGACGTAGTATCCTTTATTCTTAACGTCAAAAACCCTGAGCTTTTTGAGCCGCCTCTCGACGCTACCTCTTGT
>KZ107402.1:1593-22611 GCA_000504365.2 Pseudocercospora pini-densiflorae CBS 125139 | reverse complement strand
CTATAGCTAAGGATAGCTATACTAGAGAGAAGGAGATAATTATAAGGACCTCGAGGAGGTAAAGTCTCCTACTAAGGCTTAGCTTAGCGCGTATACGTAATATACGTAATACGTATACTTTTACGTAGCGTTATATATAGTTTCGAATAAGGTACTTATTAGTTCTACCTTCTATCGATCTATTAGTTAACGGGTATTCTATACGTTACTATATATCTAGCTCCTTATAATAACCTACTTAATATAAAGGATAACGACGCTAATACTATAAGCCTTACGCGCTAGATAACTAACTAGATAATACTCTTCGTTAATAGTAAACTTAAGCGCTAGAATTCCCTCTAAACCGATACCTATTTAATAATATAAGTACTCTATAATCGACTCGCTAAGAATCTACTTACTAAGTATATAATCTATATATTCTACGACTTATATAGTATTTAGCTATATATTAGTAATTAGGGTAATACTACGAAGGACTCGTACCTACTATTCTATAGCGATATACTTAAAGCCGCTATATATATACTTAGATTATTTAAGAGGTTAAAGAAGAGTTAGAATATTCTTAAGATCTTTACTATAGATAATAATATTATCTTACGAGCCTTCGCTATCGTCTATCTTACTCGCTAGAGTTTATACTATACTATAGTATATAGCTTATTCGTAGTAATAAGTTATCTTTAAGACTACGCGAGAATAATATCTTATTAGCTATTTAGAGGCTCGAATAGTAGGCTCGTAAAGGGTACCTCTAATATCCTTAAAACTATTAATTCGCCTCTCTTCTAGAGCCGACTATAGAGCCTTTATATATTCCTTTAGCTTATTAACGAAGTACGTCTTATTAGCGAGAGTAATATCTTAAGAGTTAGCGATATAGTACCTCGCTAGTAATAACTATAGCGATTAATCTAGTAGATATATCTATCTTACGAGAGTAACCTACTATCGCTCTTTAACTTCTACTTTAGTAAGTAGACTTAACCTATTTACTAGATAGTATACTTACTAGATATTAAGAACCTATTAGTTTCTTAAGGATATTTAGACTATAAAAAAGAATACTATATTATCTTCTTTAAGCGCTATTTCGTATATAAAGAAAGCGACTCTTCTATATACGATTACTATCTCTAGTTTAACAATAAATTTATTAAATTCTAAGAGTCTATATAACGTTTCTTTACTATTAGTAATAACGAGCTTAGTTACTATCGTAAGCGTAGTAATATTCTTACTTTTTAGGACTATATCTCTTATAAGATATCTCTTATTATAGAGATTACGCTCTATCTATATAGAATACCTACTAATTTAGTATCCTTAGAACGAGCGTTTAGTACTATAAACTTTATATAAAACGACTATTACTCGAAGCTATCTACTACTTATACTAATAACTATACCTATATCTATATAAATAGCTACGCCTTATATAGAAGATCTATAGAAGAAGTAATATAAAGGTAACAATAAGCTAAGCTACGAGAGATTAAATAGTAATAGCTAATAACTAAGAAGGCGATCTATAAGGCGGAATTAGACGTATTATTAGCCTTCGAAAAAGCTATAATAAATAATTACTACCTACTACTAAGCGATCCTTAATATCTATATAAAGCTAACCTTAAAGAGATATTTAATATCTATAGTACTAGTACTAGTAAGTAAGAGATTAAGTACGAGGAATAGGAATAGGATACTATTAATTATAATAATATCTTTAGCTCTACTATAGCGCTTCTAACTCTAGCGATAAGTTAACTCTTATAGTACTTAGTATTCTTTAAATCTATAGATAGCTAGGCTTCTAGCTTCTACGACCCTCTAGTTACTTACTCGTAGCTATTATAAGATTAGTAATAGCTAGAAACCTATAGTAATTATATAGATATAGAAGTATATAGATAAGCGCTTAAATAACTACGCTTTAGTTAATATATCTATAGTAAGAATTAGTCTATATATTAGTCTATATCTCTATATCTTTATCTATAGTCTTTATATACTAGTATAGTACTAACTAGTAGTTAGATAGATATAACCTTCCTCTATAGATTAGTACTCTTTAGCTCTAGATTATTAACTATTTACTTAATAATAGTAATCTTATTAATAGCGTTAGTAATAATAGTAATATTAGTTACGATTAATACTTTACAACCCCTAGAAGGCTGAGCTATAGGGTAGACGGGAAGGATGAAGAAATGCCAAGACTTTTGGCGCCGATTGAGATCGCCCTTTGTGACAGGGGCCCCCGGCCCCGAAGTTGACTAGCGGATAGAACTTTTAGGGGCGCCACAAACATTAGTCTTTATGACTTTCATCTACTGTTACACCTTCGAGGAAGGGAAATATGGCACGCGATCATATCAAGCATATTGGCAAGGTGGGTCCCTCAGACAGACTCGATGGCAGAAGGCGTGACCACATGGACTTGGCCAGCCATGACTAGTAATCTCTCCTGGAGTGGACAGCACTGATGCAGCAGCCGCTGCTGAAGATATGCCGTCGAAGTCAATGGTGTTCGACGATGACCGAGGAGAAGGCTCTTAGGACTGCTCTGGACGCTCACTCGATTCATCACTGCACTTCAATCTGCAACGAGGTGCGAGTGTCATACGGAACACTCGAATCAGGCTGCAAGGAAGGGCGAAATCAAGAGAGATTCCCACAGCGATTACGATGACTGTCGATGAAGGTTCAGCATTTGGCTTGAGTCGCTTTGCTACTTGGCACACATTATGGTCTGCTCATCGAATGCTGGATGTCTTCAAGCCCACGATCCTACGCAAGAACAGTCATCCTACCAAGATCACACGAACGTCCTGGATGGATGGCCTCCGTGGAATCTGCGCCGTGATAGTGGTCAACTTCCATTTCCTCTTCACATTCTCACCTCTTCCGACTCTCGGCTACCGGACGCCAACGCATCTGGCAGCTAGCGACCACATTGCGGCGTTGCCACCATTCTGCTTGCTCTGGGACGGCGCCAGCTGCGTGAATGTCTTCTTTGCCATAGCTGGATATGTCTGCTCTTTTAAAGCTCTTCAACTCATGCAGTCCGGAACAGCATATCAAGAGCAGCTGCTTCAATCTTTGTCGTCGAGCGTATTTCGTCGGGGCTTTAGGCTATATCTCCCTACGCTCGCCATGACGATGATCACGGCATTACTTGCATACATGAATGGCTTCTCTCTGACCAACATCATGTTTGCCAATCGCAAAATCTGGTTTCGAGGAGTCTCTTCCGAGGTCAACGTGCCGCATTACGATACTCTATGGGGTCAAACAGCATTTTGGGCATCTGAAGTCTGGCGCTTGATGAATGTATGGGAGTTCAAGCCTGTCTATCCAGTTCATGATCCGCATCTATGGACGATTGCGTACGAGTACCGGATGAGCATGCATCTGTACATTGCACTCATCGCCCTTGCGACTTGTAAACCACGTGTAAGGTTGGCATTGCTGTGTACCTTGGCCGTTCTCTATCCAGCTTGGCATCGATGGGAAGGCTTGTTGTTCTTCGCCGGTGCTGCATGTGCGCAATGGGATGTAGTACGATTGAGTAATCATCAAGAATGGCATGCTGCTGTGAAGCAAGATGAATTGGAAGAGCTTTTACATCCGAAGGAAAGCATTCTTGGACCGCCCCCGGGAGCACCTCAGCAATCCAGATTACGCCCACTCCGAATAATCCGAACCTCATTGCATCGTGTTGCAGCGTATCTTTTTGCCATGTATCTCATGTCATATCCAGTCTCGGAGTTCAAAAATCCTTCTCCTGGATACGCTTGGATCAATGCTTTCATACCATCTGGATATGCCCACCGCGAGAACAAATTTCCCAAGTCTGTTGGAGTCTTGATCTTGCTGTATCTTCTCAGGGATGGTGCAAAAGGTGGCAAGTCAGGCTTATGGCGTAGCTCGCTCGAAAGCGATATTGCGCTCTATCTCGGTAGGATATCTTTCGCCTTGTACTTGGTGCACGCGACAATACTTCATGCGGTAGGCTATGCGATACCTCACTGGGTTTGGGCCTGGATAGGAGGATCGGAGTCAATGAGTCGATGGATGATCGGTATTGCTGTGGGCTGGACCGCGAGCATGGTCTTATGCCTGTACTTCGCTGATCTATTCCATAGAGAGATAGAGCTTCGATGCGTAATAATCGTCAAATGGCTAGAAAATAGGTTCAAAACGAAAGCATAGACGACTTCTTGTAATGAATTGATTGCATCCCACACACCTCCTATACTACCGGTTTACTCCAGGATGCCTTTTCTTGCTGGAGCTTCCAAAATATGGCAACCTCAGATTTAAGTTTCGTATTGCTCAAGGGCATCTCCCAGCCCATGCTGTTATTCGCAGCCAAAGCTAAGTACGTTGGTATCAAATGCTTGACTTTCTTGCCAGCAAAGTGCAATTGCAAATCTCCTGGCTTGATGGTGCTCTCGGGTACTTCGGCACCACGGATGAGCTTTTCATGGTCATCTCGAGGGCCTCGATATGCATTGAACCATCTTTGCGGAACATACATGGTGTTGTTCCGGTACTTTTTCTGCGTATGCCTGTCAGCACATTAGATATCGTGGATATCTCGGGGACTTACATCTAATGTCATGACTTCCATTGCAGATTGATCGCTGTACTTGAGCTTTATCTCTGGCTTGAACGTGTGCAAAGCGATGATATCAATCAGATACTTGACAGCCCATTCGCTTACTCGAAGGTAGAAAGCGCCGGTGTTGAGACCATTGTGGTCGTTCGTCACGATCACATTGATATGCTTGAAGGCAGGCTCAGGTGGCAAGAACACCTCCAAAGGGATATTCGAGTTCATGACAATGATATCAAGATCGAACCAGCTGTTTCAGCAGTCAGTCACACATGTGTGATCTAGATGGAGTGAAGTGACGTACAAAAGCCACTTCATTCGCTTTTCTTCCGGCTTCGCTAATTCCTCCAGAACCAGATGAAGAATGTATGACAGCTTCGACCACATTCCATGCATAATCTGTCGGTCGAGTACGTGCAACGAGTAGCCATGTTTCTCTGCGTGCTGTCTATGGCTTTGCAGGACAAGTTGATTGTTCTCGTCTTCTGCCCAGGCGCCATAGAGCATAGTGACTTTACCAATCGATGGCACGGACAGTAATTGGTCTATCTTTGAAGCCAGGTCCGGACTTGACAATACTGTCTGTGAGTTCGGAGTCGAAAGTGTCTGAATGCCATCTTTTTCGAGTTGTGCACATTGCGTCAAGATCGCTCTGGTGGAGAAATACTCGGCAATGGTGTAGATGACGAGGAAGCATATCAATATGAGCAATACTGCTCGCTGAATGACTTGTCCTCCCATTGATAGCGTATTGTAGACTTTCGAGACCAGTATCCAAGTAATGAGCTCCAGAAAGTTAGTCCTATAGCCTCGTCATGGCAAGAGGAAGTTTGAGAAGGGCCGTGAGATCCAAATTGCTGTGGTCTTGGAGCCTCATGCTCAGTACCGTTCGCTGAGGAAGGCCACATCCACTGCAGCGTCTGCCATCATCCACCAGTCCCATGCCTCTTCCTTGCGGCTGTCCTGTCAGAACTCTTGGTCACACTCGGTCATTGCCACCACCGGTCAAGACCTTAGTAGATTTGATATATGGCTTTCTTTGATTGATAGTGCGTCCGAACAAAGATGATCGCTCGCTTGTCCCAACATAAGCCCCGTGGAGCAGTGCGGGCCAACATCCAGTTCTGGCAAGTGGCTTGACTAGGCTGTGCCAAGAAATGGCTCCTCATCTCTGCATGGCTTCAGCCGTAACTCTGACTAGGTCGCTTTAGTGCCCGTTGGTAGCACATGAGGCTGATTCGGACGTTTCATCGTCTCGATGGAAACGTCATATCGGTATGCTATGGCTATTCCGAAAATGTCAAAGAGGCACACGACCGGCGGCACACCACTATTGAACAATGGGCAGTGATTGTGGGTAGCCTATGCAGACCTTTCCAATTCTTGCGTACCGGTGGGTGCAACCTTCAGCTGAAGGTGTGCACCAAGGCACATTCTACCACAGAGGGCTCTGATACAAGCTCACCTAGTCCGACGTGGGCTCAGCATTGCTTTGTCCTCCGCCCAGTGGCTTTCACGCTGTCGGCGCTTTTTGCTTCCATCTTTTCAACGCATCCAGAGCGGAGCGGCGTCAAGCGTTGGGGGTGTCACCAACAATCCCCATTCTGTGCAGCCTCACTAGATCGATTGGGTGTAGAATTCGGTGAGCATTGCTGGCAGCAGGATCTTGTGTATTCAAGCGGGCCTTCAGTATGGCTTTTTCGTCAGTTTTAGAGCATCCTGCCTCTTGTCGTTCAGCCGATCTCCTCCTTCGCTTCGAACTGGCTCGCATCCGGGAGCAATCCTTCGAACAGCGCTTTCATCGTAGACTGCAGCGCCAGAACATCTGACTCATCAGTGCTTGACACATCGTCGTTCAAGCATAGCTGGCCGACCTTTTTCTTCTTGGTAACCAGCCGCTTGATCAGAGTGTTCTCCACTTGCTCAGCATCGGTCACCATCACAAATAAGCCATCTGGCTCGGTGATAACGTACTGATATCGCATCAGAGCTTTCACCACGGTTTGATAGGCTTTTGGTTGCGCGTCGGCATTCGGAAGCAGAGGCTCAAATCCTTTTGCGACTTTGTGAAGCAAGATTTTGATCAAGCAATCGCCGCACTCTGGCTGTTGCCTAGCGACCCGGTCCAGCATGGCAGCAGTGGAAAATGCCGGGGTGTTGCGATAGCTGTAAAGGTCTTCAGCTGAGAATCCAGGAGCCAAGCATTCATTCACATCAAATGCGAAGCAGTCCGCATCTTTGATCATGGCGGGCCCGTCCATAGAAGTCCAAAGAATGTCTAAATTGACTTTTGGTGGTTCTAAGCCAGCATCCTCGAGGATATCGGAGTAATGATAGAAATTTCGCGCTCGAAATGAGGATTTACTTTCATTCTGCAGTCCTTCCTCAAGATCTTTCACGACCTGCTGGCGTTCATCCCAAGAGAGATATCCGTCCTGGTCTGGGTCGCTTCTATGGATCAAGTAACTCCATAGCAGAGCTTCTCGATGCCTCTCAATTGTATAGTGGAATGTGGCAAACCAGGTGTATAGCTGGAAGCCGAAGTCTCCTCTGAATCTGGAGCAAGCAGATAGTAGTTCTGGTCCAGGAAATGATTGCATTGCTTCGCGTGTAATTCTGCGAGAAAGCGAGTGACCAAAGTGTGCTTGTCCTTTCCGCTTGCGAGCACCAAAGCGCCGGTTGAGAAGCCAGGAAGTGTATATCAACCACGGCTTCTCTCCAAACCTCTTCGCATCTGCTTCGTTGGGCTTATGGAGAGTGTTGTAGGTGTTGGTTTTGAATGCGACGAGTGGACCAAACAGCGGAGAGTATAGGTCTGAGGCCGCGTGAGGACGTCCGAGGAGCATGTCGTCGGACAACGCAAAGAGCCTGTCAACGCGGGAATCGGTATTGTGCAGTTGATTTTCAATGGAGATGGAGTTGAACGTAGGTAGGCACCCTTTCTTGTCATGCTCAAAATAGTCCTCCTGGGTCAAGACTTCGAATGCATTTCCAGCACTTCCAGACAGCCAAGTCGGCACTTGTTTCGTGGTATTTGCCTCTGCAGTGCCTAAGGAGTTGACTAGTACCTGGATCTTGTTCTTGAATGGCGCGTATTTCTCGACGCTACGGACCGAGTACTTCAACTCGTCCCAGTCGCGATAGCGATTCTCTCCATGACTACTAATCCAAGCGCCTTCCTTGTCGTTCAAGGTAGAATTGAGCTCGTAGGGATGCTTTGTATCCTGAAACGCTTTCTCAGATCCGTTGACCCCTGCACAATGTCAATTTCCGCGCTTGAATTTTCAAGAAATGGGATAGCTTACATGTATAGACGAAATCGATGCGAGGTTCTTGGAAAAGTCCCCATCGTTGGGGGTCGTATGTCACGTTGACAAGCCATTCCGCCTCCCAGCCATGAAGCACATCGTCCTTTACAGCCTCCTCGAGAGGTATGTACACCAAATCTGGGAGGCTGTACGCCTGGTCGACCAATGCCGCATACTTCTCGTAGGAAGGAAATGCTTCAGTGTCTGGAGGGTGTAACCAATTCGGATCTGTCGTCGACTGAAGTTGAGATCGAACAGGGATTACGTCATCGGCCAAAATTCGAGTCTCGCTTTCAAGCTCTGCTGGAGAATGCTCCCTCACATCTTCATCAATTCCAGTGGTCTTCTCATCCGTTTCGGTCGCGAGAAACTGCTGGCCATCTAGCCCGCGACGTCCGATCGAGTGAATGCTGTGATGAGCCTGCCGAGCGAGCCTGCTATTATCTATGAATAAGATCGACAAGCCCATCAACGAGCACACAAGGAGCAAGATTGCTATGGGACGACGGCGCGGAGAACTGGGCAACCATCGTTTTGATTCTTCATGGAGACGCATCGCAGTGATACCGTCCTTGCTGATGATAGCATCAGCGTAGCTGTTGCGAGAGAAATGATCACAGTAAAGACCGATACTGAGGCTACTGAGCACACCATCACGCGACAGCGGACTCCAGATCGGCTCCTGCCTGCATATGGTACGCTTGGCTAGCCATGCACACCGTTACTCGGTCTTCAAGGATTGCACAGCAGCAAATTATTAGGCACAGATGCTACCTCCGTAGGACAACATGCTAAAAGCTCGGCACACGGCTTCAGACCCTTTCATCTCCAGAAGACTTAGGCTCAGCCCGAAGCGAGTCAGTCTGGTTGAAGAGGGCGCCACGATCCCCGCGGGTATCAGCATCCCGTTCTGTGCCGCTTCTGCAGTTCTTTGCCCACGACAAGCCACAGATCCTAGCTCGCCTCCCTCCGAGATTTATTCTCCGAACGGCGTGCTCATTGAGACGGTTATGAGCTGTATCATGCATCTTCTGAAGCCTTGGACTGTCATGCTGGCTTCTTGTAGTGGTCGTGCACGTCAACATGCCTGCCCTTCTACATGCTGGCCAAGATAACTGGATAATCCGACGATTATAGAGCAATATGCGGACTCAATTTTTGTCCTCCTTCACTAAGGGAGATCACAATCTATGAGCTCATTACGTGCGGCGGACTTCAGCCAACCTCAACGGGGTGGAACCTCGAAACGATCAAGCAATAGCAAGGGCTGAATTGAAGAGCGAGTCGGCTGCTTCTCGGCAATGACTAGAGGTGCTTGGGGTAGCGTTATTGGGAAGACGTTGTGCTTCCGAGCAGCCACAATCTTTTCCCGTACCGCTACGTTGGTGTGTGCTCCATGGCCTAGTGCGGTCCTGGACACGCAGCAGACCTTGACAGTCCGTGTGGGCGCAGCTTAAGAGCCTAAGCTCGATGGTGATGGGTGGGCCGTGAAACACACTGAAAGCTATGCGGTAGCACAGGCATCATCATCGGGCACTAGAAGCGGTAGACTAACAATGTTGACCAGGCTGAACAAAGACCGATCAAGCAGCTGAGCACGCGACTTCCAGACCATAGGCGCCTATGCTGTGCTCCTGCGAGAACAGGTGACAGGCTTGTCTGTGCAGTGATCAGTGCATCTCATTGTTGTCCTTACTCGCTAAAACGTCGCCTGGGCCATCACTCGCTGAGGCTCGGGAAGACATCGCAGCTTCATCTTCCTTCTCCTCCTCCTCCAGTAGTACATCACACATCAGCCACTATGGCACCCACGTTCGTTGTTGGTCGTCGATGCGTTGCCATCTTCGCCATACTACAGTCGTTACTGGAGGTTGCTGCGGCATCCGGCCTTGCAACAGTCACACCGTGCCCTGATTGTGGCCCTTCGATTGCACCAAGACCAATCTCTGTCACTGCCCAATACCAGACAGTGTCCTCGTGCGTGCTATCTACGACCACGGTCACCTTTCCAAAGACGAAACATCACACCACGACGCTGGAGTCGGCCGTGAAAACAATTCCGTCCTGCAGCGCATACGCCTGGGTGTCAACCTCAATTCCCTGGTACAACAATGGTACTGCCTCTTCGACTCTGGTAACAACCACCAACCAACCCGTTACGTTCAACAGTGTTCACTATACCGAGACTCACACGACTACCATTACTCTACCCAGTTATGGACATGGAAACCATACCAATCATACATCCACGGTCAAGGTGTCAGAGACAACCATCGACATCAAGGATTTCTGCGACTACAAATACATTGGACCAATTGGTATCCCAGGCTACGAAGGAAGTGGAGTCTGCACTGATTGTGGCCCGGATAGCAAGAGTGCCTTGACTCAGCGCTTCACGGTAGTTTCGTGTGCCAATGAACGTTGTACCACGTTCAACGAGACACGAATCGCGTCGCCGACCACTTACACAAGAAATGGACAACCACATGTGACAACGACAACTCACACCTACTGTCCAACTGCTACACCTGCTAGTGCCGCCCCTCGAAGCTCAGCGGCCGCACCTACGGCTGTGGCAAGCCCAACTGCGTCCGCGACTCATCCTGTCGGATACGCTTCTAAGAGCACAGCTAGGCCGACCGCGACACCAAGTACGGGAACTGAGCCAGATGAGTATGAGGCCACGCCTTCAAACGAGCCTTCGGAATACGAGCCTACTACCACAGCCGATGAGACTGAGCCCGAGCCCACGTATGGTGGAGTAGAGGGAAGTGCCGATCCTTCAGCTGATATGGAGCACGACGAGCCTGCACCAACACCATACCAGCCTCCAGCACGTTCGTACAAGGTATTTAAGCGACAGGGGCTAGAGAAACCCAAAGGCCGCCTCGTGAAGCGTGCCGGTCTCTTGTACTTTGAGAAATAGCTGGCAAGCTGTACGGGTCAAGAAGATGTTCGAACCTTAAGAAAATTTCGTATTTTGGAATTGGTGTGCACGTTGGGTGACACACATGATAAACGCAAGGCATTCACGGCAGAAACATTTGGAAACTGATTTTAATGCTCCAGCAATTGGTTTGCGGAGGCTATATGGGACACATCCTCTTGCTTCTATGACTTACGCACCGCAAATGCGGTCGTGTCCTTCTTCCATTCAAAACCATTACACTTGCCTGATCAGTATGCCTCTCAACCCAGATAGACATGACGTGCTACATAGTATGATCAAGTAATGACCTTCACGACTGGAATGCGGCTTCTCTGATTTGACAATCTTCGCAGACTTGGTCTGCTCCCGCTGATCGCTTCGTCAATCGAAGAACTAGTCGGCCTCCACCGACGTGTTTATATCACTTCATCTATATGCCAAGGCGCTGTGCAACCCTCAACAATCAAAAGTAGTATACTAGCATAGATCAGATTTCCTCTTTGGGCATCCCAAGACGATCATCGCAGTTAGCGCGCTCGAGCTTGTATTGTGATCATCTGAAAAGAGCAATTGGGCACGCGGACTCCATCTGTGGCTGATCGAAGCTCGCCGACCATGTCCTGCGCCGTGACAGGACATTAAGCACGCGCCTGTAGTGTTTTGTTGTACACCGGTATGATTCGAGATCTCGACAGTCCTGAAAGCGCTCGGTCTTGGCTGGAGAGGCAAGCCATCACACCCAGCAGAGCGCTTTCAAGTTCGAAGCGGGCGCTACATTGGACCAGTTCCCGGGCTGCCATGCATAGTTCACATGTCGATATTCCTGGCATCGAGCTGTCCCGCTGTGTTGAGTCACTGGTACGCGCCGGCGTCTTAGCACCGGCTCGTAGTTCGTCCAGAAGGTCGACCACAAAGAAGTGAGGTTGCTGCGTGGGATCGTGATTGCCAAAAGTAGCGTACAAGCTTTCGGCTAGAGTACCCAGCAGGGGATCCTTGCGGCGGAGATCGCCCACTCCATCATTTCACTTCACGTCTAGATGCAGCTAGCCAAGATACACGACATTTCGCTGTCCCGAACGCATCTGGGTGTGATTGCACACTAGAGATCTAGCGTAGAGGGCATCGATTGTTCAACAGAGAAGATGCGACAGCCTGCCAGTGCCAAGAGTCATTCAATCCAGATGAAAGGAGTGCAGCTGGCGATGGCGAACTATCGCTGCAATCGAGACCGGAGCCCAGGCGACTTTTGATGGCACTGACTCTTCCAATGGAATCACTTTGGTGCCCTGAGATCTGACCGAGACTGTCGAGAAGGATGTTCAGAGAACTCTTCGTTGTCGCGATAGTAGCTCTCTTGGCAATCCAGCATTACATCTTTGGTGAGTGATCTATCAGCATTGTGAAGCAAGTCCATACGCATGAGGCTAATCAAGGAGTTCCTACAGACAATGATCCGTACAAGTGTCAATCTCTGATACATACAAGCCATTGGATCGCAGGTGAATGGCTGCCCTCTGGCTGCGGTGCCGTTCAATATGGGTGAGTATTGACCGGCCATGACCGAGGATTGAAGACTAAGATTGTGTCCAAATGTTAGGAGCAAATCACTGCAGACTTGCACTCAAAACCGGAAGCGAAACATCGTGTTTGCTGGAGACCTGCAACTTCAAGGCACATATTACCATTTGGTTCAACGCATGACCACCTCGAAGAACAATCCAGTCCCTGCTCCACGCGAACGAGACTTGCATCATGAATCGGGAACCGTCTCCATGTCGTTTTTGTACGACCCTCATCTTAATGGAAGCCTGCTCATAAATGCCGTAGAGGCGTTTCGAGATCAGACGCCAGAGAGCCCGATGCTTCTAACTATTGGTGCTGCCAATAGTGCGAGCGAATCTGCTTCCCCGGAGGGATACCTGGATCGAGTGCGATCAATCGCATCCTTGGTGCAGACACGCAGACCATATCGCAAGCTAGGCTCCCAACTCGCTTACGAGAGTGGACCAGGCGACCTGCTCCTCTTTGCGCCTGCTGAGGAATCATTCGATGTCGAGCGTTCAAAGCCTTTCCGAGAGCTGAATCAAAAGTTACGTGTAGCGTCTGTTGAGACGCCTTTCCATCTTACATCGGCATTCACAGACATGACCACCGGTTCGGGAGATTATGTCGAGCCGAGCTCGCTCTTGGTCAAAGAGGAACTTTTTCGCTCCCGCGGAGACCTGCTTCTGAATCTGCGGTGCAATGCCATACTCGCAGGAAAAGGCCATTCCAACAATGTGGCAACATGTTGTGCTAATTGGCGAAAGTCCAACTGGATCCAAATTGTCGCGCTCGTCATTCTTGGCCTATTGCTGCCTGCCCTGGCTATCCTGGAGACTCGCATGAAACTGTTCTCAAGCGTGGTTCGCCCGATCGTAGGCATATTCGCATCTTTCGGCATGGCAGTGTTGCTTGTTTACATCGCTGATCGAAGCCACGTATTTGATCACGTTCGCAAGGATGTGTTCAGGTATGAAAATGGTGGGATGATGTTTCTGATCTCACTCATAGTCGGCATTGCAACCATTCGTCGAAGCCAAACGAGCAAGCTGCAGTATGTCAACAACAACTTCCTGCCTCGCGAGCAGAGCAGTGAGTGGAAAGGTTGGATGCAGCTCGTAATCATATTCTATCACTATGGACAGGTAAGAACTTGATCATCAGCCAGAGAATGCTTCGTTTCCTAGATTCATTGATTTTGACCGCATACAGGTGGCCGCTCTCCCTGTATGGCACTTCCTGCGAATCTGTGTCTCCTCATACCTCTTCCTCACTGGTTTCGGGCACACAGTGTTCTTTCTGCAAAAGAAAGACTATTCTTTACGACGATTCATCAACATCATGATTCGCCTAAACTTGCTAGCCATCACCTTGGCATACACTATGCGAACGAGTTGGGTCGCCTACTACTACATTCCGCTTTGCACAATCTGGTTCCTGATTGTGTACGCCACTCTCGCCGTTGGCCGCCAACATAACTCGAAAACGCTATTCCTGCTGGCAAAAATAGCGACTGCGGCATTCTTATTGAACAAGCTTCTCTACACAAACGGGTTCCGCGAAGCACTCCTGGCGTTCTTTACGACTATCACCAAAGGATACTTCCCAGTGAGCTTCTTCGACAAGCGGGTCAACAATGATCGCTATATCGTCTTCGTTGGCATGGCTGTCGCTCCTCTGTATCTTTGGCTCATAGACCTTATCAAAACCGAGAGTCATAGGAACAATTCGCTACTAAGCACCTCCAGTGAGATAGTGCCAAGCACAAAACAACACTCCAAACTCGACACATTCATCCTCCAGCACTGGACACTCATCAAAAGAGCCACCATCATTGTCGCTCTCATCAGCCTTGCATCATTCTGGCACTACCGCAGCACACTCACGAAATCCGGCTTCTCCGCTCAACAAGCCTACACAAACTGGATACCCATCATCTGCTTCGCGGTCCTCCGCAACGCACATCCGAGCCTTCGAAACTATCACTCGAAATTCTTCGCCTGGGTAGGAAAATATTCTGGAGAGATCTACATCCTACACTTCCACATCTGGCTCGGCGCTGATCAGGGCGCCGTGTTGAGGACAGGGTTATTTCATGGAGATGAGACGTTCTACGGAGATCGCTGGAGAGACTTGGTCGTGTTGACGCCTTTGCTTTTGGTGACTGCTGCAATTGTAGGGGATGCGACTGGTAAGATTGCGGAGTGGTTTGTTAAGGATTGGGGGCTGGGAGAAGACGAGAGAGAGGTTTGCGACGGAGAAAGTGGGTTGGCATTTTTGAAGTCTTGGGTAAAGTGGCCTTTGAGAAGTTTGAAGAGGAGATCGGTCTTTGTTTTGGTTGTGCTATGGGGGCTTAATCAGGTGTACTTTTAATCTCCCCAGCCTTATGAATCCATAATTATACCTCGCAACCAGATCCCAAAAGCCCAGAACGCCGGTGATGAAAGAAGTCATGTTAAAGCTTTGCCGGCAACTTGCTCCACCGACTCAGACCGTGGCCCCAAGACAAACCCACGGCGGCACTAACAGTTCAAACCATGTGCTCGCTCCATTGCCAATGGCTAAGAGCTAACCCATGGTCCACTCGTTTCGCCCTCGGGTCTGGGTTTAATATTTGGTCTCGGCTTTGGCCCTCCCATAGTGCTGTGACATCCGCCCATCTCGGTGTACTGTCCTTCTTGGTTGTTGTGAAATTGAAGTTGTGTTGTGGTTCTTCGGATCGAGGTCTTGGTCTTCGTGCTTTTCGATGTCCGATCAGTAAGGTCGAAGGAGGGAAGCAGACCTCCCTTTTATCCAGGACGGGAGATAGCGTGAATGCTGATCGCGGCGAGCTATATTGTGGTGAATGAGTAGCGAGTGTTCAGTGCATAATGGGGCCCTGCCCGTGAACATAGGCAGATCGATCTCCCACGACCGGTCTCCCTATGCACAGCAATCCAGAATGTGCCATCAGTCTCCCTGATTGCCGCATATTCTCCTCAATGCGGCCTGAAGCCTGTCCTCCCTCTGCTTGTCCTCCCGTGCCCGGATGGCCTCGATCTCGTCCCTCATCGCGCGATAATCGTCGTAAGTTTGCAGCATCTGCTTGAGCACATCGAAAACATCTCCAAGCGTCTTCCGGTCATCCATGAGCCAATGCATACGATCGTGACGCCGCAGTGGTATCAATGTATCGTATGCCGTACCTGAGATGTACTGGAACTCGAAACGAATTGTTGGCGCGATGTGCCATTTGCAGGTCTGCATTGCTCTCCAAGATGGCTGTGCACACTGTGCTCCGAGTGTTTCGGCAGTTTTGAGTCGGGACAAGAGTAGCTGGACGCGGTAGTCCCGGACCAGAAAACGAATCGTATAGTCAGCCGTGAAACCAGTGGATCGTCTGCCTTCTCTGCGTCCGGTGCAAGTGATCTCCTCCCAGACGCCTGCACTCTTGAGCAGCCAGCCGAGTGGCTGAGTTTCCAGGTCCCAGTCTCTTCCCGAGTCGCCGTCCGAGCGAGTGAGCCACACTAATTGTTTTAGCCTTGGTGAGCCTGCGATGGTGGCTGCGACGCTCTTGTTCACCCTCTTGACGGTGTAGAGCCACCGTATGGGCTTACCTATTGGCAGCAAGCGACCATCGTATGCTGCAAGTAAGATTGCCTCGCATAATTCAGCAATTCCGAACACTCTTGTGGCAAGTTGACTGGAGCGAAGGGTCTTGCGTCGCGTGCGAGTAGCCTCAAGAAGATTGGAGAATGAAGCTTCCTTCTCAGAATCGTCCGGGGAGATGGCATCGGAATCAGCGCAGCGACTAAAGATCGGTCCTAGAAGATTGGCAGAGTGCATCTCGTGGCCATCCCGACCAGCGATCACGCTGTTCGGAAAATCCATGTCGCCGTAAATACCTTCGTCTGACTGTACTCTGTACGGGGAGGTCCATACACTTGGGTTACCCAGCGGTGGCGGCGAAGAGTCGTCAATAGAAGATCGCAAGCCCACATTCTCGTCGTAGAATGACGAGGCCTGCGGCAAGAGCTGCGGCCGGCGAGCGATCTTGATGGACTCGACTGTCAGAGGGTGTAGCGACTCATCTTCTGCAATATCGGAGCCCAATCGAAGCCGCGGAGGTGTTAGGCGAGATCGTCTGTTGGCGAGACTGGGTGTGACGACTTGATCTTCATTTGAAATGGTGTCCACATTGGAGAGGTCTGATGGAAGCGGTCTCGTGTCCGATGGATCCACGGCATCTGTCGCTCTCGTTGTCGAATAGACAGGAGCGAGATGCGCAGGCGGCGCAGGCTTCGTTTTCTTGGACCCGAAAAGTTTCGTCAATGCGCGTCTGGTCAATTTCTTGAGCCGCGAAACTTGCTGAGGCGGTTGAGTTGACTGGGTCGCCATGGTCGGCTCAGCGTCTTCTTGCGGAGTCTGGTCAGCCATGGTGATGATGATGGCGAAGTCGATGTGGGTGGGTGTTATAGCTGCGTGGGTCAGTCGAAGTGATGTTTGCCCATATGCACGACCGTTTGCCTGAGGTGGCGCCTGCCGCGCTTTTAGGCAAGTTTCATGTGACGGCCAATCAATTAGACGTTCAGAGGTTGAAGGGTCGCTTGACGTGGCCTAAGAGGCCAGGCTGCATCTGAAGACATTCGTTTCATGCGAGAGTCTGCTTCTACTTTAATAGTGTGGCCGTCCCACATTATGCCTTTGGTTGAGTCCGTCCAACGCCTCGCTATGTTTGCTCATCATTCGCAAGCAGTCTACCTTCCACTCACGACGTTGAGCACACCACCATCAATCGCCAGGATTTCACCATTGACATAGTGGTTTCTTGTGAAGAATAGAACACCCATACCAATCTCCTCATCTCTTCCAGCTCGCATGAGTGGCACATGACCAGCGCTCTCAATCTTCTCCTGTGGGAACTCAGATTTTTGCTTCTCGTCTGACTCCTTCGCCGTCATCTCCGAAGGGAAATATCCTGGCGCTATGCTGTTGACTCGAACACCAAGCTTCTGGAATTCTGCAGACATGAGCTTCGTGAGGTGGACCGTTGCACCTTTGGCAGCATTGTAGGAGAAGTGGCCTTGAGCATGGCGCATCAAACCACTCATGGAGGAGATCGTGATCACACTGGGTGCAAATCTCTCGCTGCCGGTACCGTCATTTGTGTTGATCGCATCTTGGAGCAGAGGCAAGAAAGCGACTGTGGTGAAATAGACTGAGGTAACATCAGTCTCCATCGTCTGCTGCCACTCCTCGACACTCTCGTTGTCCCATAGCTTCTTCTTCATGTCTTCAGCATCTTCCTCTTTCGGCTCAGCCTTTGGTCCTGCTACGCCTGCATTGCACACAAGCAGATTGATGTACTTCTCCTTCTTGCGTAGCTCTGTCACTATCTTCTCCAGATCATCCTTTTTTCTTACATCGCAAGGTCCAAGAGGGATGATTTGGCCTCCACTGTTCTTGACTGCAGCGGCCTGTGCCTCGTTCTGTGCGTCTGAGCGAGAGGGATCGTGGGACTTGGCAGCGTTCTCGAGAGCCCCGACGCGACGGCCAGTGATGTACACTTTCGCTCCGTTGGCGGCAAGTGCTTGTGTGGCCATCAAGCCAATGCCAGTACCGCCACCTGTTACGACGCAGACGTAGCCCTTAACTCCGAAGAGCCTGTTGACATCGAAGTGATGTGTTTCTGCCATGGTTGTCGGTTGTCGACAATCGAAGATGGAAGTGTTTGGAGTGTTGTATAGAGGTTTCGTGAATGTCTGTCTTCAATATCAGTGCAGCAGAAGTGCAGTTTGCCCTTGCATTTCTACTTTGTCTATGCGCATCAAGGTGACATCATGATCGACAGGTACACATGTGATCGTGTGAACAGTAAAATCTGTTTGAAAAGTAATCAAATTTCTCAACCACAGTTGTAGTTGCCGTCTCGCAATCAACATTACCTTAGGAGTTGCGCCGCAAATGCTGAAATGCTGTGATTGGGGTATCTGTTCGTCAGTCTGGCTTCCTCCGACGTGCCGCTCTTCTTTCCTTCGTGCCCTTCCTCCCCTGTCGTCAACGTCACAAATGAGATATAACACCATCTCTCTCTCCCTAATGCTGTGTAGATACTGCCGGTTGCATGCTCCCGTACGGAGTGGCCAAGGCGCAAGTGTATTGTTGTAGCACATCAAGCAATGCTCGGGTCGAGATACTCAGCCAAAATGCCCCCTCCGCCTCACACGATCACCAGATGAGCCCTCAGGAGATGCGTTCGCGTCCACATTAGCTTCTGCTCGTGCGTCTCTCCGGAATCGTGGTCGTCAATGCAGACTTTTTCGAGGATCGACATGCAAAGCACCGCCGGTATCCTGCTTGCATATTTGGGAGTTCCATTCTGAGTAAAATTTCGCACCTTCCGCTATTGCCGTTCCTCAATCCAGCTTCCAGTGACTTGTCAATCCATCGTCGTGATCCTTGCCGAGATAGAGCTCCACAGCATATAATGCCATGACTCCAGCGAGATTGGCCCAGCGTGAAATGTTTCCACCGCCTTCGCCACCTTGGCTAGTCCACCATTCGCCTGGGTGATCAGCTGCAGCACTCGAGAAGTGCTGCATGAGTAAGCTCGTATAGACTGCAATCAAGATGCTGGGGCTGAAATAACTCAAGAAGCCCATCAAGGTCTGTACACCTTCGGATGACTCCTCGAATGAAGGATCTTCGGAAAGCGCTCTTGCTCCAGACTCTCGGACAGCGGGAATGATTCGTGCCGCGGCGTAGAGCACCAGCAGGCGGTAAATGAGTGAGATGATGACCGAAGGTGTGACTGTCTGGATCGCAGCCATCATAAATCCGAAAGCCGAGTGGATGGTGCTTGGCAGCGAGGAGAGTGCTTGTGTGATGGTCGAGTAACTGGCCATGAGGATTGGTGGTAGAGGTGGGAATTCTGCCGCTTCGGGTGCTACAGGCGTCTCTGGCAAGGGATGGCTGGGCTGGTAGTCGGTAAAGATCTGGTAGATGCAGAGAGTGATGTATGCAAACAGCAGACTACTCTCGACAATGTTGCCTCGTCCAGAGCCGATGCCCCATGCGCAGAGGAAGAATGCGCTGGCAATGGCAATTCCGATAAGGATGGCATCCTGGCTGTCCAGTCCTGGGAAGGTCGACATGCGATAGATGAAGTAGATCGAGCTGGCAATGATGCTGCCGGAGGGCACCAGCAAGCCCAGCATCCAAGTATCTCCTCCATCGCCATTGTTCACCAGGTATCTTGTCACCTGTCCGGCAGCTTGAATGACCAGCAAGCTGCAGAAGCCTTCGGTGAGCTGGAAGACGGGCGTTGAATATCTCAACAGCTTGTCCCATCCTCCGATCAACGCATGCTCCAGCAGTCCTTCCTTACCAAACACCCAATCCTTGAAGCTGGCGTTTTGGTGCAGTGGCTTGGTTGCATTATAGAATGCCCGGCTCACCCAGCTCGCGTCATCTCCACCGTCCACACTGAACTTGTTCAAGCTCCAGATCAGCAAGAACGGAATGACCAGCGTCTGTAAGCCTGAGATAGTGTTGACTGCCGCTCTCCTCCATGTCGATCGTTCCGGCGTAGCAATTCGCAGACATGACAAGAAGAAGTAGTAGCTTGCCAGGCTCAGACTGAACGCCAGCCCGCACGTGCGACCACCGACATCGAAAGCGAGTGGTATGGTGAAGACAATGGAGAACAGGAACAGGGTGCTCCCGAGAAACCGGAGTATCATCGCTTAAGCCGTACGTAGGGTTCGAGGGCGTGAAGGTTGTCGAGCGTCGAGTTGAGTCGACTCGGGGCGCTCATGCGCCGGAAGAATGTGTGAAGTCGCTCTCCGCCCGACGTCCGCGTGGTGCGATGGTCGAGGCGGTGGAGGGAGGAACGAAGAACGTCTTGGGCGGAATTTGGTAACTGGCAATTGATGAGGATTCTGGTTGACAATTTAGGCTCCGAGCGGTGACAGTAGTGCCTGGCTTGTGGGAAGGCTCCACCCGGCTACACTCTCCACAACGTCCAGAAGCCTGCTGTTCTTCGGCCGTTCTCTTGCGGCGGTGAGGAGCGGTCAAAGTAGAGACAGAGACGGCGGCAGGGCAGAGTGAAGCGATCGGGAGTTGATGAAGTAACTTATGGCGAGAGGTCGCGTGCGAGCAAGCCCCGCCGTACGCAATTCACAACAAAGTGACACACCCTCCAAGCAGCACACAACCAAGAGAGCTCTGCGCGACCTGCAGCTGCTTGCTTTCTGCCTGCTTTTAGCGATCGCCGCTTCGCATGACAGCCTGTTTCAGGATTGGTTCGGTGCAGGCGACCTCGATATCGTGCTTGGCGTTGCACACGCGCGACCAAACATGTTCTGTCGTCGGCACAGCAGGATTCGATGGGCGCGGTGATGATGCTGGCGCGCCGCGAACACGTAGCGACTCCAGCATCGCAGCACGTGAAGACGAGAATTCTTGGCGGATTGGTTGGTATGTCATTTGAAGCCTATTTGAAGACCTTTGATCTACGCGGCTTATAGATACGTAGCCTAATGCCCCCGCATCGGCTATAATTTGACCCGCTCCGTACTAATCCTTTACCTTACTATCGTTATAATTTTATAGATATTCCTATTAATATTTAA